>OY978223.1:25113791-25418411 GCA_963854785.1 Vaccinium vitis-idaea | reverse complement strand
GTCTAGATTTTGTTGGTATTTGTCTTTCACTAAAATCTTTTGTATATGGTAATGTTACTTTGTATATCTCAAACTTTGTTTAGTTCATACTTAATTTGTGCTTTTTTCAGCACTATTCACGTGCACTATTCACGCACGAATTACTATTCACGTACACTATTCACGTACGTTTTACTATTCACACGTTACTATTCATACTTTTTCTTTAATGATTATTACTTTTCCTCTTTAATCATTACATTTATAATTTAATTGTTTTACTTTAACGGATTACTTAGTTAGTGCTACTCTGTTCATGCTTCTACTGTGTCTGTGCTTCCGCCCCAACGGATTACTTAGTTAGTGCTACTCTGTTCATGCTTCTACTGTGTCTGTGCTTCCGCCCCCTCTCTTGGTATCAGAGCCAAGTGGATAGTAGTTGAGTTAAAACCCAAATTAATCTTGAAGTTGTCTTCTATCTTTGAGTCAATTCAAGTAGTATTTTATCCTGTTTATCTTTGTTTGGTCACCTTGTCTTCTAACCACCCAGATACTGATGTCCTCGGGAAGGTGGGTAAGTCCTAAGTGTGAGGCAGCCGTGTGAACCGGGTTGACGGTAAGGGTATGAGTTATATGGGGTATGTATCAAACAGGGTAGTCACAGTATAAACTACTAGGAGAATTTATTCAAAAGAAAAAAGACAATGAACAGATTATTTAGGTGCAACTCTTCTGCTAGCTCTATGGCCTCGATGTCATCCATACCAGACATAGTAAATGAAGAAGAACATGAATATCAAGATCTAAGTACAGATTTAGGAAATTGGAACATACCAAAAGTACCAGTTAAAGAAATTTATAAAACTAGTTTTTTAGAAGATAGATTTAAAACTGATCAAGTAGCAAAAACTGTAGAACAAGTTTATGCTATCACAAAGCAACAAGAACGATGTACCCTTCTTAGTAAAGAATCAGTCAAGAAACACCTTGAAAGAGGTTACAATTTTATTCATGTAGGTTTAGTACAAGTAGCAGTCAAGCCACTTACACGAAAAGGATTAAACTCCTCAATATTATTATCTTTAAGAGATAGTAGATTTACAATATTTAGTGATAGTTTGTTAGGATTAATGGAATCTAGTCTACACAATGGTCCAGTATATTTTAATTGTTATCCTGATTTACCACTTAGTTTAAGAGATAAAAATATCCTAAAAACTTTAACTTTAAATATTCAAACTGCAGGAGCAATAACAAATATGCTCGAAGGAAGTCACTCAATTGCTTTAATTTACCGTGTTTATTATAAGTGTATGAAGACAAATTTAAATATCCATGCTTTAATTAAAAGTCCTAAGGATAAAACAGTATTAATCCAAAGTAGTACTAATGATGCAAATATCCAAGTACCAAAAACAATCCAATGGAATGACATTCAATTACCCGATAGTTGGGTTAGTGAAAATGAAAGTTATCCACAAAGAGTACAAAATGACACTGTAGATTTAGATTATATTCAACAATACTTAGATGGAACTGTTAGGATTAGTTTCGATCAACAACGGGTAAATACTCCCCTTAAAATTAGAGAACTCAGTAGATCCGAACTCAGTAGGTCAGAAAGTTCAACCAGTATACCCAGACAAGATAGGAATTTGCTAGATCCAAAAATTAGATTAAAAGGAATTGAAACAACTTCACAAGTTAGTAAACCATATTATATACCTCAACCCCAATTTGAAGAAGAAGTATCCCCATCATCTCCAACCCAAACTGATTTCGAAGATGAAGTAAGCTCTCATAAAATAGACAAAAGTCTATTAACAATAAGTAAAATATTTGAAATAGATGTAGATAAATTACTAGACGAATTTAAGTCAAGTAAAAATAAAGAAAGAAGACGAGAATTTCGCAAGAAATACACCCATAGTGAAAAAGATGATATTCTAAACAAATGGAAAAAATTTATGGAAGATACTAGAACAGAAGTTTATATTTTAGATTATGTAGAAAAATATTACAACCAAGTTAGCACTATTACGAAAATAAAATGGAAAACACCAAGTAAAACTATAAAACAACATACAGGAGACATAGGGATAAATACACTTACTAAAAAGGGAAAAGAAGAAGAAGATTTAGTTAACTTAATTAGTAAAATAAAAGATTCCGAGTTAAGATTAAAATACACAAATAAACTCAAACAACTTTTAGAAAAGAAAAATTACAGTAATCCATCTCCAGTAAATCTTAAAACCTCTATTAATAAAATCAACAAATTAGAACAAAAAATTACTATACAAGATCTACAACATGAAGAGAAAATTATTAAAAAAGAAATTATCAAATTAAAAGAAATTGATAAAACACTAGATCAAAAAATTAAATTCCAACTATATAAAAATCTTACTGAATTTGATTCAAACATAAAAAACCAATCCATTACTACAAATCCCCAATTTATAATAGAAAAAGAAGAATCCAATAGTAACAAGATTCAAAACAATAGCAAAATACAAAAAATGGATCTCATTCAAAAATGGACAGTTAAAGTAAGATTAGTAGTAAATGATTATGAAATAGAAATACCTGCTCTTGTTGATACTGGAGCTGATTTAAACTGTATCCAAGAAGGGTTAATACCTACCAAATATTACCACAAAACAACTGAACAATTAAGTTCGGCTAATGGTAGTAAAATGAGTGTCAATTACAAATTACCCAAAGTCCATGTATGTCAAAACAATGTCTGTTTTAAAACTTCATTTGTCTTAATCAACAATTTAACTGATAAAGTAATTTTAGGTATACCATTTATTTGCTTACTCTACCCATTTTCAACTAATAGTAAAGGAATCAGTACAAAACTATTAGGACAAAAGGTAATCTTTAAATTCTTAGAACCACCAGAACACCGAGAATTAAGACAATTAAAAAATTATTCTGAATTACAAACTATTAATAGAATAAGTCAAAAGAGTAAACATTTAAAATTTCTCCAAGAAGAAATCAGATATAAAAAAATTGAAGATCAATTAACTAGTCAAATACTAATCCAAAAAATAAAAGATTTCAGAAATAAATTAGAAAAAGAAGTCTGTTCTAATCTACCTAGTGCATTTTGGCATCGGAAAAAACATATAGTAACATTACCATATACAAAAGATTTTAGTGAAAGACAAATACCAACAAAATCTAGACCCATCCAAATGAATCCTGAAGTCATGGAAACTTGTAAAAAAGAAATTCATAATTTACTTGAAAATAACATAATAAGGAAAAGTAAATCCCCTTGGTCTTGCCCTGCCTTTTATGTTAACAAAAATGCTGAAATTGAAAGAGGTGTACCTAGACTAGTAATTAATTACAAACCATTAAATACAGTTTTAGAATGGATTAGGTACCCAATTCCAAATAAGAAAGACTTAATTAACCGATTAAGTGAAGCAATGATATTTTCAAAATTTGATTTAAAAAGTGGATTCTGGCAAATTCAACTTCACCCGAATGATAGATATAAAACTGCATTCACTACCCCATTTGGACATTATGAATGGAACGTAATGCCTTTTGGGTTAAAAAATGCTCCCAGTGAATTTCAAAATATAATGAATGAAATATTCAACCCATTTAGTCATTTTATTATAGTTTACATAGATGACGTTCTCATCTTCTCAAAATCAATTGATGAACATTGGAAGCATTTATATTCATTTCTTGATATTATTAAACATAATGGGTTAGTCATCTCTGCTCCAAAAATTAAATTATTTCAAACAAAAATTAGATTTTTAGGATATGATATTTACCAAGCAACTATAGTACCAATTAGTCGAGCAATCCAATTTGCGGATAAATTTCCTGATGAAATTATAGATAAAAATCAGTTACAAAGATTTTTAGGATCTTTAAATTATATAGCGGAGTTCTATAAAGACCTTAGAAAGACATGTCAACCCCTATTTGAAAGGTTAAGAGACAATCCTCCTCCTTGGTCACCCATACATACTTCTGTTGTAAAAGAAGTCAAAAAATATGTCAAGACATTGCCTTGTCTTGGTATTCCTACAGTCAACTCCTTCAAAATTATTCAAACAGATGCCTCTGACATTGGATACGGTGGCATTCTCCTCCAAAGAGTCAGTTCCACATCTCCAGAGCAAATTGCTCGTTTCCATTCTGGTCTTTGGAATAAAGCACAAAGTAATTACAGTACTATTAAAAAAGAAATTTTAGCAATTGTTTTATGCATTTCAAAATTTCAAGATGATATACTTAATCAAAAGTTTTTGGTCAGAGTAGATTGCAAAAGTGCTAAATATGTTTTAGAAAAAGATGTCCAGAATATTGCTAGTAAACAAATATTTGCTAGATGGCAATCAATTTTAAGTATTTTCGATTTTGATATTGAATATATTAAAGGAGATCAGAACTCCATTCCTGATTTTCTTACTAGAGAATTCTTGTTTAGTAAACAATAAATATTTTGGCAATATTCAGCAAAATGGCCGAAAAGAATAAAAAGCAAGGAAAACAGCCCCAGCATTCAGCATCTCCTCCATCTCAAGCTTCAAGTAATCAACTAGTCACTACATCTGCTGCTTCTCCTGTTGAACTCATTAACAGGTACCAAGTTCTTGGACAAATTCCAAAAATTGCATACAATTCAGCCCTAGCATATCCACAAGTCAGTCAAAATTATACCCCTACAAACCAAGTCTCTAAAAACATAGTCCAAATCCCACCAGTTCTAACCAAAACATTTTATCCAACAAAGTCAATCTACATTCCCAAATCCCAAACCACTAGATTGTTTTATATTGAACCATCCCTTCTCCGAATCACCAATCCCATAACTCTAGCACAAAACTATTTTCCTCCTGAATGGCATTTCATTCCTCACCACCCAGAAAAATCAATAGTCTACTACAAAGCAATTCTTGAACAAACCAGATCAGCCCTATTCAAACCTATTCAAGACCAAAGTAACCCACAGATAACCATCTACCATTCTCTCTACATCCACCACATCATTAGTTTAGATGAATGGGGACCAGCTTCTTCCTTACGGACCCTACCTGATCACAATGTTCCCTACAACTACTATGATTATATTGAAGCATGGTCCAAAGCTCTTCTTCATGAAAATGAAAAATATAGTCATTCATGGTTTCTCCAGTTTGATCAAAAATTCAATTCAGTCTTCCCCACATGGTTTCTTCGTTGGTGGGAGCATTATGGTGCAACTCCTGATATCATTCCCATTGAACTTTTAGACCAAGTAAACTATTTTTCTTCAAAAAGAAAATCAAATAAACATGATAGTCAATTCCCAGAGCTCCTGATATTTATGGCCAAGTATAAAGTACCATGGATTTTTAGATGGAAATTTTGCATTCTCAACAACACAGTCAACCGCCAATTCCTAGTCAAATGGTGGGACAAGTTCCTCCATCAAAGAATCATCAACCAAGTCAAAGAAGAATTTCCAGTCAAAGTTCCAACTCCAGTCAAGGTTCCAACTCCAGTTATTCAATCTCAGTCATGTTCTCCAACACAGTCAACATACCCTACTATCAGACTCGGCAGTCCAACAGCAAGCTCTTCAGGCAAAGCAAAAGTAAAATCCCAGTCACAAAGCTCTGACCTAAACAAAATGGCTCAACAGATTTTAACACAGGCAAGCCAATCTCCAGAATGTAATACTGAGTTAGTCAAGATAGCACTGCAATTAATGGCCCAAGCAAGTCAACAAGAAGAGGATGCATCCTCTGAAAAATCATCAACATCCCAACAAGATCCATTTAGTTCGCTGTTCCAAGATGCTCAAGATCCATATGAATTATAGAAGTGCCAATTGTTTGGCACTTACTGCAAACATTCCCAAGTCAAACTCCCATCATTGCTACAAGTGGTATGATAGCACAGTAAAAACAATAAAGTAAATCTCCACCGAAAGGCAAGTCACATGCAAAGATACCCCTCCACCGAAAGTGAAGGCAACATCATACATGCACTGGAAAGTGGAAGAAAAAGTCACCACTTTAGTCAAAAAGTAAATTATTGATTTTGTAATTTCAAAGCTTGTAATTTCAGGTCCTTATTCTATAAAAGGATCCTTCTAGTTAGGTAGTAAGAAGGCGAAACTTGAGACAGAAATTCTCAAGTTGTAAAACCTCCCTTTTCTTTCTTGTAAGCTCCTCACGAGCAAAACCAATTCCCCCACTTGTAATTCCCCACTCAAGTGCAAATCATCCACCTCCACCTCCATGTATCCCCAAGGTTCTGATTAATCAAATTGAAGTAAGTTTCCAAGTAATTTCTACTTTGTATATCTCAAACTTTGTTTAGTTCATACTTAATTTGTGCTTTTTTCAGCACTATTCACGTGCACTATTCACGCACGAATTACTATTCACGTACACTATTCACGTACGTTTTACTATTCACACGTTACTATTCATAGTTACTATTCATACTTTTTCTTTAATGATTATTACTTTTCCTCTTTAATCATTACATTTATAATTTAATTGTTTTACTTTAACGGATTACTTAGTTAGTGCTACTCTGTTCATGCTTCTACTGTGTCTGTGCTTCCGCCCCCTCTCTTGATATATATATATATATATATATATATATATATATATATATATATGAAAATAATTTTCACAACTCCCTTTTTTGTCTTTATTCACTTAAAATTACTAAATTATCCTTACCTCATGAGTCACTTTTCCATCTGTAGTCTATTTTGGTACTTCCAAGTGAATAAAGACACAAGGAAAAAAAGAAAAAAAAAAGGAGTGTTTGGGGATAAAGGGGGTGTGAAAATTATTTTCATATTTTATACACACACACACACATACTATGAATTACTCCCTCGGTTCTAAATTTTTTGTTCATGTTTACTACTCCAAACATCTCAAAAAATTAGTTGTATCATCAAATATATAATATTTTAAATATGCAATATGGATCTTATTTGATAGACTTCGATTAAATCTATTAAATAAAATTTTCACAATCAAAAAAAATCATTACGGATAATATTACGTACATAGGTCTTGCTATTGTGAGCCCACTGGGCTAGTGGGCTTACAATAAGTACAAGGAAAAAAAAAGGCATTCTAGTGCACATTTTACACTTTTTAATACTTTTACACCTACTTTAAAACACTTTTTCACAAATTTGAACACATTTTTTAATCCTTAACATAAACACACTAGGCCTATTTTAGCATTTTCCATATTGCACTGATTTGGTTTGTAATAATTACACGACCCCTTTTTTCTTTTGACAAATTCTATTGGCATCCCATTTTTTGCTAAATGCCTCCCACTAAAAATTAAAACCATTTTTTCTTTTGGCAAATTCTATTGGCATGCCATTTTTTGCTAAATGCCTCCCACTAAAAATTAAAAGCACGGCTTTCTAAAAGAAACCCATAAATTACTAAATACAACCCAAGAAAAATCCAAACTTTCGCAACTTGTCCCTCCTCTCCCTCCACCGCACCACCACCTTGCACCACCTCCCGCCACCACCGTTGCCACTGAAAATTCTTCCTCCTTCCTTGAACCACCACCGCTCCTAAAGAAGTCATTATCAATATCGTAATAAGGAGGTCTCCCGGCGGGAGATGGAGAGAGCAAAAACCACAAAAATATAGACGAAAACATTAGCTCTCCTTCTAAAGAAAACGCTACCGATCTCTCTTTGCGATTCACTGTCGTCTTCTTCCTTGGCTCCCTGATTTCTCTTACTACTTTCTGTCATTCAGATTCTAAAATTTGAATTACCATTACCCATTCGGATTCTAAAGTTTGAATTACATGTGCCTATTCAGATTCTAAATTTCGAATCAGCAGAACCCATTCGAAATCGAATATTTGAAGGCGTCGGGGAGCGAGACGGCAGGCAATTGGAGGTGGGAGGTGTGATGGTGGTTACGGAGGGATTTTCAGAGGTAGGTAGTGTAGGCATGTAAAATTTCTAGCCTATCACGAATCACCACGTGTTGCTAGGGCACACAAATTGGCTAATTAAATGTTGTCAAGTGTCCACAAGTCAAAGTCAAAGTTTAATGGACAAGCCAATTAAATGCTGCCAAATGTCCGTAGGTCAACAGACCAAGCACGATAAGTGGCCAATCAAATGTTGCCACGTGTCTACAAGTCAAAGGTCAGAGATATATGAAAGGACCAATTAAATGGCGTCACATGTCAAAATGACACAGTAATTTATTTATCAAGTTTGGCCAATCAAATTATGCCACTTGGTGAAATAAATTTTATATCTTGTTATATACATAGATATCTTTCTTACAATAAATAAGAAGAAAGATATTTATAAAATTCTAATTATTATTTTTTAAATGAAATAAGGAAATAATTAGAGAGATAACTATGGAAAGAACTGCAGTCTGCCATAAACTCTCCATCCCACATCCCTATAAATAGAGGTGCTCTCTCTTATATTTTTTCCATCAAGACACTGAAGCTTCAATCAAGACATTCAAGCACTCTGAAGATCAAAGCCTCTAAAGCCCTTCAGAATTCTCCGAACCCACATCAAACAAGACGGTTCTTCGATCAAAGCTTCAAACCTTCGAAGAACATTCAAGCCTCTATCTAACACACAAGCTCCAGAGCTCTGAAGATCAAGCCTCTAAAGCCCTTCAGAATCTTTCAAACTTTTCGGATCAAGCAAGACGCCTCTTCATATCAAAGCTTCAAAGCTCTATAGAACGCTCAAGCCAAATCCACAAGTCATCAATCTTCTTCTACCAAATTGAAGAAGATCTCAAAGACCGATTAGAGAAGAAGCTCTACAACCCTTAAGTCGACGGTCACAAATTCGTCATTCTTTTTCAACAAAATTACAGAAGATCAAGAAATTCAACTTGAGAAGAAGCTTCAAAGCCCTCAAGTTAGAATCAGTCAAATTTGTCGTCATCTTTGCAAAGACCAAAGAAGATCTCGCCGTTCAATTCAAGAACAAGCACTAAGCCCTCAAATCAAACTCTTGAAGAGAAGAATCAGAGGATTATTTTCTTTCATTAGAAACTGTTACAGAGATTGTAAACTCTAATTTTTCATACATCAATAAAATTGACTTTTTGGTCAACATCTTTCCGTCTTTTTCGCAGACTCGGAATTTGTGCGATACAGGTAGTTCGAATTTTCAGATCTATTTGAGGAAGGAAACCCAAATCGAGACCACTGTTTGTGCTTCTCTCTCAGTTGTGGCGGTGGTTATGAGTGGCGGGAGTGGTTATGGAGGTCAGTGGTGGTGGTGGTTAGGAGGAAGGAGAAAAAAGAAAGGGTATGTCAAATTTTCAGATTTATTTGAGGAAGGAAACCTAGATCGAGACCATTGGAGGTCAGCGGTACACCCTGCGATTGTGGAGGTCAGGGGTGGTTATGAAGGTCAGCGGTGGTTATGGTTAGGAGGAAGTAGGAAGAAGAAGGGATAATATAGTGTTTATACTTGAGGGTATTTTTGTCTTTAAGGTGGTAAAAAATTGATGGGAGGCATTTAGCAAAAATTGGATGCCAATAGAATTTGCCCTTTCTTTTTTCAAATTCCACGGGACTCCACTTTCTAGGGTTTTGTCTAGTGCAGCTGATGAAGCTTTTCAAACTCTCAAGCTAGCTATGCTCACAGCACCTGTCCTAGCCTTGCCAAACTACACTAAAGACTTTATGATAGAATGTGATGCCTCAGGAGTAGGCATTGGTGCTATTTTAATGCAAGAAGATCATCTTATTGCTTTCATTAGTAAGGCCTTGGCACCAAAACACCTTGGCTTATCTACTTATGAAAAAGAATTACTTTCAGTAGTTTATGCAGTTCAAAAATGGGGGCAATATCTCTTAGAAAGGCATTTTTTTATCAAGACTGACAATCTCAGCCTTAAGTATCTGTTGGACCAAAAAATTTCCACTCTAATGCAACAAAAATGGCTCACTAAGCTTCTGGGATACGACTATGAGATCTTATACAAGTCTGGTTAGGAAAATAAGGTTGCAGATGCCTTGTCCAGGCATGCGAAGGAGATTTCTACCACAGTTTGTAAAGACCCGGAAAATTTAATTACTTTTTGAAAATAAAAGTTGGGGTTTTGTGAGGAATGTTGTAAAATGTTTATTGACTAAGTGTTGGATTGAAATTAGTGAGATGGGGTCACATCTTATATACACAAGGGACATTTGGGTGTGAGGTGTAATATAGGGTTATATTAGGATGTGTGTGTGTGGGGGGGGGGGGGGGGGGGGGGGGGGGGAAGATTGCAAAAAAATAAAACAAACACTCTCTCCCTCTCTCCTCCCCCGACCGACTCTCTCTCTTTCCTCCCTCTCCACCATATTTGCTACCTCCAAGCTCAAATCTCTCCCTCCTCACTCAACCACTTCAAGAACCAAGGCCATTTTCGCATTCTACGCACCATGTGGAGCTTGGGTCACCTTGGATTCGCACTGGAAGTTCAAATTTCGGGATTTGAAGTTTTCTCCACCTAGGGTTTCATTTTACCACCATTTTCAAGCAAAACCTTGACGTAGGGAAACAATGTCTACTCTCTCTAGTTGTATACTTGTGATTTGTTGCACATAATTTGTTCTTGGCTTCAATTTCATTGAAAATCATGTTTTCCCTCTTTATGTGGGTTTTCCTAACTTGGATTCTTTGATCTATGAAATTGGTTGTTGATTGATGAAATTGGGAGTGAAATTGACCTCCCTCCATGTTTAATTGTTGCCTAGCATCTCTAGTTTGAGCCTAAACTATCTCATTTGTGATTGGGTTGAAATTCCACACCTTAGAGGTGAAAATCTGCACTGTTAATGTACAAATGTTGCTGTCCCAAAATTTCCAGCAGCTGCCCCTATTCCCTGGGTGGTTTTCGGCCACCCTTTGACGTCCGTTTGATCCCCGATTGCTCATTTCTTCACGTATTTGACCTTTGGCATCATGTTCACCCATGTTTTGACCTGAGGATTGTAGACTCATAAGTAAATACGCCATCTAATGTCACGTGGACATTTGTTGGATTTTAGAAAGTGTGTGAGTGTGTGCGTAACCCATTTTTTTTTATCGAAAGGTGTGTTTTGGTGAAATGAAATTGGGGAAATGGACTTGTTACAAAAATTTGAATGAAATGTTTGTGGTAATGAGGTGTTTTAAACCAATGCCATCATTTGGTGAGATTTTGGTAAAGGCACACGGAGCCTATGGAAATCCGGCAGGGGCACGCGGAGCCCATGGAATCCGGCAAGGGCACACGGAGCCTATAGAAGCCGGCAGAGGCATGCGGAGCCTATGGAATCCGGCAGAGGGATTAAATCCCTAGTACTAATGAAAATAACAGTTTTTCTTCAATGAAAGAAATGAGAAATGAGATTTTAGACTATCTATTGTGTTTCATCGAAACTCGACGTGTGAACTTGGATTTAGACTTGTTTTACGAAAAACTTGGGTAGCTTGGTGAAACAAAATGGAAACTTGGGTGGTGTTTGAGTACTTAGAAATGATTTTGAACACATAGGTTGTTCGTGGATACTTGGAATCACACTGGACACTTGGCATTAATTTGGGTACTTCGATGCTTCCAAATTCTTCCTCTAATTTGGTTACCTTTACTCACATATGTCCCTCCAATTGACATATCTTGACCCCATGTGCATGTATCATATTTACACACCTAGCGGTAGTAGAATAGTTCTCCTACGGGCCCGTGTTCTCACCCTATCTTTTTTCAGGTACCCAACGTTGATCGTGCATGGTTCGAAGTGCATGGCTTGGATGATGAGCATACATAACATGGAGTTATTTTATTCATCTACTATGCATTAACTTTTTGGGGAGATGATAATGTAACTCTAATCTTTTCACTATTTTTTACATTGGATTGTAATAACTTATGGGAAAATATTTGAATTGAACCTTTGGGGCAAGGGTGCCCGAACACTTGATTGCCAATGGGCTAAAGATGTACCGTTTGTATGTAAACCTCTTGGAAGGATTTATAGAAATCTTTTATCATTTGACTTATTAATTGTAAGAAATTCCTTTATCTTTGTTTATGAAAATGAGGGCGTGACACAGTTTGTGGCATTTCAGTGGTTCAATCTGACTGGTTGCAGAACTTGAAATATTCTTGGGAAACAGATTCAGAGATACAGTCTATTATCACTTCCCTTGAACATGATCCTACTGCCCACCCTGGGTATACTTGGCAGCATAACCTCCTTACTTACAAAGGAAGATTGGTAGTGGGCATTGGTGGAAGTATTAGACGCCAACTACTAACAAAAATGCATGCTAGCCCTGTTGGGGGTCATTTAGGGGTAGACAAAACTTACAAAAGGCTTCACTTGTCATTTTATTGGAAGGGCATGAAAAAGGCAATGTTTAAGTTTGTTTCTGAATGTGATATTTGTCAAAGGAATAAGACTGAGACTTTAGCCAGTCCAAGGCTACTTCAACCATTACCAATTCCTGAAAGAATTTGGTAGACTTCTCCATGGATTTTATTAAAGGGCGGCCAATGTCTTAGGGAAAGTCTGTAATCTTTATGGTTGTGGATAGACTCACCAAATATGTACATTTCATGGCCTTGTCACACCCATATATAGCTATGGATGTTGCTCAACTATTCATGGATAATGTTTTCAAATTACGTGGGATAAAGTTTTTACAAGTCAGTTCTGGCAAGGTCTATTCACTATTCAGGGTACTACCCTATGCCTAAGCACTGCTTACCATCCCCAAACAGATGGACAGACAGAGGTGGTTAACAGATGTCTTGAAGTATACCTTAGGTGCTTCACTGGGGACAGACCAAAGGCATGGGTACAGTGGCTTCCTTTGGCTGAATGGTGGTTTAATACCACTTATCATTCCTCCACACATCTGACCCTTTATGAGGTTGTGTATGGCCAACCACCCCCAACCCATTTACACTACATTCCAGGAAACTCATCAATTGCAGCAATGGACCATTGGGGTCTGAGTTGGGAGGCTACTCTAAGGGAGCTTAAAACTCATTTAGCTCAAGCACAACATCGCATGAAGCAAATGGCAGACTAGCACAGGACAGAACGGGAATTTCAAATTGGTGACTGGGTTTATCTCAGGCTACAGCCCTACAAGCAAGCTACTGTTCAATTTCGGTCTAACATGAAATTAGCTTCCAGGTTTTACGGCCCTTACCAAGTGCTTCAAAGAGTTGGAAAAGTTGCTTACAATTGGCCTTACCTTCCTCTTCCAAAATCCATCTAGTATTTCATGTGTCCTTGCTCAAAAGGAAGTTGGGACACCAAATTGTTCCTCAATCCTCACTGCTAGCAGTCACTGAAGCTGGTACCTTGGAACCTTTACCTTTGGCTGTGCTTGATCGAAGGCTTGTGAAGTATAAGGGACGGCCTGCCACTCAATTTCTCATCCATTGGGTACATTCTTTTCCAGAGGATGCTACTTGGGAATTCTATCATTCCTTGAAGGCTAAATTCCAGAATTTGAGCCTGGTGGACAAGGCTCTTCAAATGGAGGAGGCAATGATACATGCCTTGCTACACTTGGCGGGAAAGTTGGTTAGGAGTGGTGAGTCATTTCTCTCTTTTGCTAGCAGTATTAAAAGTAGTGGGAGAGAGTTCATTTTGACATTCTGATTTTCTGTTGTGAACATTGTGCACGAGAGATCCCTTTGTGAACCCTTGGACGAGAGTTCTATTGGGTCATTTTACCAAACACCTCCATTAATTCCATCACTCTCTCCTTTCTTTCAAGAGAATTTTCACTAGTTTTTTCTACTATTACAATATATTTCACTAGTTTCTTCTCCATTTGTATCGTGAACCTCCATAGCCCCAGATATATCACACATTGCCGTTATACAGATGCATACAAATATTTGTCATGATCTAGACTCTAAACACTGCATTGATCAAACGGTGAGGTTTAAAGAGAGGCATTCTCTCCAGACTCTTCAGAAAACAATGTTCTTCTTAAATTTTTGCTATGGTATTATTAACTTTTGTAACTTTTTGTTTAGGTTTTCGTTGTCGTAATTCTTATAAAGTAAGTGTTTTTAAAATTAATTATTTGTCTTGACGAGAGAAATAAAAAATTACAAAAATGTGAGCCAAAATTACAAAAATACTAAGTGTTTTTAAAATTAATTATTTGTCTCGACAAGAGAAATAAAAAATTACAAAAATGTGGGCCAAAATTAGAAAATACTACTTACATGCTGGAACTAAAGACGAAAAAGACAGTTGTTTGATATTTTTCGGATTTAGTGAAATTTAACAAACAACTGTCTTTTTCCAGGTTAGTTTATTTGTTTATAGAAGCGGAAAAGGGGAAAGTGGAAAGGGAAGAGACATTATAGAAATTAGTTAGCAATGAAACCAAGAGGTTGAAATCAATTCAAGCGCGTGCCCAACCGTTGGCAGACTGGTCCCACTCTAGCTTCCAATGTAGCCTAGCCAGTGAAAGAGGATTGCTAGAAGGATCACAAGTAGTGCCAAAACCATGCCAGGTTTTCCCAGAAGACAACCCTTCATCTTCATCAAATAATGCAGTCCTCTTTGAATCCTATCTGCCCACCGCGTCTGCAACACCATTTATATTGTTTAAAGAATAAAGAAAATTCCATATCACAAATGTATAGAGCTATATAAGAAAATGTATTGCGAAAACCTAGTAGGAATCAAGAAGTCATGTATTGCGAAAACCTAGTAGGAATCAAGAAGTCATCAAAGAAATATTCAACCCGTGGATGCGTCCTTCAATCATTAGGTTCCAAATCTCAACTCAAGATTCAAGACCAGGCACATCAATGGTAACCTAAACATTTCATTTACTGTGAATAAGTTCTTCTTAAGAACATGGGAAAACAAATGCATTTGCATTTACGAGATAAATTCCAAATGTATTCAAGTTTTAAAGCTACGAGTCAGAAATTGAAGCGTAATTGCAGCTTATTACCCTCAATTCCATGCCCCCTAGACGACAGAAGCCAACAACTTTCCCCTTAAATTACAATCACAACATAAATAAAAACTCTCTCAATGAACAAGTACCATAACAAATCCAAATTCTAAAGGAAACCATCCATAAGTGACGTAACTGCATGAATAGAAGTATCAGCATAAACCCCATAACACAAGCCACAAGTAGCAAATAACAAATGAATTCAAAACAGAGCCATGATGAATCATAGACACGAGCATATCATTTGAGTACTAACATTTTCTGGCAACTGAAAGAAAACACTCACAATGAGCTGTTATTATGCGGCAAGCTAAATAGGTTTTTCAAGGAAATCCTTTCAGTCATGGCCAATGAAGATTCCAGTAAGAAAATTTCCCCTATTTCCGCCTTCTATAAAAACAAGCAGTACGGCTCAGCCCATTTTAGAGACAGCATAAGCTTTTATCAAAGAATAGAAACCTTCTGAAAAATATAACTGTGAGACCACCTTTGAGCAAGAGTAACATATGCTTTATTAGAAGTTACACCAGAAATGACCATCGTTTTGATTAACTTATTGCAGTTCATTTTTTCCCTTCTCTTTCTTGGTTCTTTGACACAACGTTGTTCCCACCTAATAATTCTTCATATTGAATTTGAAGAGGACATTCTAAGTTTAAGGATGCAGTGATGTTTTTACCCGAGGAAACAAGCCAAGTGCTATCCAAGAAATTTAACAGAAGTCAGACGGTAGCCATTCAGATCACAAATGTTAACCCAACATAGAGGAGCATCATTAGCCTTCGGTTGATATGAATTACAATAACATGTAATGCATGAGAACAAACTTCAATAAGTTGTATAGAGATGGATGTACAAAGCTATTTAACGTAAAGGGGAATAAGCCTATTCCAAATCCACGAACTTTTGAAATGGGCAACATAAATAGGAATCAATGATCTAATTTTTCTGTTCATCAGAAAGTTGAGAAGATAATATTAACCACCATGAACAACTGAACTGGTCATGATTCCCAAGCCACACAAAGCATAATTAGTGCAAGAAGGTACCATTTTATCCAGGTCATCTGGTGACAAGGACAACAGGACTTGTCGAGCATTTTGTGCATTCTCCTGAGCAAGCTTTAACCGAAATTCTTGGCTCATGGTTTCCATCATGTCTGGTGTCAGGTTTTCAATCATTGATGTGAACATCTGACGAAGCAAATAAAGATTTACATAAGCAACCAACAATATGTAATCATTTTGTTCATCCAAGACAGGCATAGATAAAGATACTTTCACCACGTGTTTAGCTAAACATAAAGCACATCCCTATCTTTTAAATAAAGGGTCACGTTGTTAGAAAGGGAGACTCATCACTAAAATGTAGCCCATCACTGAAAAGTAAGAAGCAATGGATTCACAATAATAACTGATGGAATCACCACTAGAAATCACCATAAATTACTTATGTGATTTCCTTTTCCTTCTGGATAACTAACACGTAATTTCTTGAGTTACTTTGTCCTCCAAGTGAAAAAAACATATAATTTTCATATATAATCATTTCAACTTGGTTAACGCGAATAAGGAGTGAAAAAGAATGCTTACAGCAACACAAGCTTGTCCAAACAAACAAGTTATATAAAATTGAAGACCCGACCACAAGTATAGAAATCAAATACCTGCCGCTGCATAGCTGGATCATTCATTTGGTTTCTCATTTGTTCTTCAAGATCAGCAGCTGGGTTAGCGAAGCTTGATTGAGGGGTAGTTCTTGAATTTGAAAACCCATGAGCAGAACTACTTTCACCAGCATCATCTCTTCTAACAACCAAGTTTTCCGAAGTTTCAGCAGGTTTTGATACATTGTCTGAACCATATTCAATAGGATCTGATGATGACGATTGAAGCATTTTCTGAAGCTCTTCTGCATGAATCTTTATATCATTTGCCATTTTAATCATGTCAACGATTACATCAGGGGGAGGAGGCCTGAAACTGTTGGAATCAGAGTTTGTATAATCTCTTTTCAGATTTGGGTTCTCTCCGTAGAATGAAACATCCAATTGGAGCATTCTTCGAAGTTCTTCAGGAGACATACTGCTGATCATATTTGACGCTGTCTTAGTCATATCAGGTGATACTCCATCACCCAATGCACTGATAGCAGCTAGAGTTTGAGGATGAGTATCAGACATGAACTTTTGGAAGGATCTACATCACAAAAAAAATAGTATGGGCAATTAGGATTGACCAGATTGCTTTATGGCACCATTCCACAGTTGAACAAAATGCAAGACAAAAGGGATGAGCAGGGGGAGTTGAGAAAAGGTAGGAGAGACAAACTAAAACAAGAATTGGGAAGCTACTTACAATTTGACACCATCACAACAACAACAACTTTCAATTGTAGGCTCTGTGGTGAAACCATGATATTCTAATTGCATTACACAGTAGATGAAGAAAATGTTCTTCCAGTATCCACAATTTAGAAACAAAAATAAAACTCCTTGCATCCCATTTTGCATGTCCGTCTTTCCAATTTGGATGTCTAACATACATGCCTCTTTTGATAAAACATTTTGGAAACGAACACCTTAGATTTGAAGTAAATTGAGTGCTTCAAATGCACACCCCTTCAAAAGTTGGAACTCCCAACAGAAACTAACACCATAGGATGGAGGGATATTTATATAAATATAATTTGTTTGCAATTTTTCTGAAACTTGGTGACATATAATACCCTACCACTCTTGGGTTTTCCTAGAATATGATTTTCGAAGACGTAATACTGCATCTAGAACTCTCATTGCTCACTCTGACAAATGTATCTGCCGCATACAGCTAATGTCTTTAATCATTCAATTCTAGATTTGGTACGTTTAAGCCTCTTAATCAGATATTAACTTTGCATTCCTATAACGTTTCAACAAATATTTTCAACACCTTTCAAATTCATAATTACTTCAATTAGCTTAAGAAACATAACTGAAAAGGATCAAACTCTCAACAGCTGGATGAGGTGCTCAGACTGTGACATTAGCACACCGACGGCCAAGTTTCTTAGACAGTATCCAAGTATGCTGTAAGAAAAAAGCCGATCCATGTATAAAAGTGAAGTATATTCTTACCACCATTCAACACTTGTCCAAAGAAGAAAGATTGAAATTTCAAGAACCCAATCAAATCAAGAAAGACAATCCCATGTGCTTCCCCAAATATGATTATTTTCACTATTTCTTTTAACCCTATCTTCCAACCTTATGCTCATGCTTATGCATGCATCCAAAGAAAATGACCAATGTAGTCGAATATTCGAGTCAGTAATAGAAAGACAAGGAAAGTGGAACAAAGCAATAACACTAAGAAACTCAGGCAACTTTCACACATATCTAGACAGCATCACATTATCAAATGCCACAGAAGAAAGGATAAGGTACCCAAAAAAAGTGGCACAAGAAACGAAATATAACAGCATGATAAAAAGATTTACTACTTGAAGTTTTGAAGGATTCTACCATTAATTATGGACGAACCTGAGAACTTCCTGAGAATCTTTCAAAGTCTGGAAATACATTGAATTCGTTGCTGAAGGGGGCTCAGTGTTGATGTCAGCTTGATCATTAGCGCTGCAACTAGTTTCTTGTGGTTGTGCATCTTGGGACAACGAATATTCTCCGGTTGATCTTCCATAATTTTCCGACAACACCGTTATCTCTTCTTCAGGAATTTCTTCAATAACCAATCCTCCTGGGAGACAGAGACAGAGAGAGTAAAAGACTTTGATAGCTGGAGGTTTCATAGTTGTGCTGTTCTGGAAAAGATTGAATGACGTAAATTCAACATACTTCTTGATGTACTTCCACCCCCTACTCTCTCAAATCTTTCCTTGGCATCCCTGTATAATTGAAAACCATTGACATGACAAGCCAAATCAAATACCTAATCTCTTACTCGATATAAGAGTCAGCATTGGAACAATGGCCAGAAGCCTGAACAAGGAAAGGCAAGTGTTGTAGAGACAAAATACAAACTAGGCACTTTGGAATACGCAATAAAAAATAACTGTGGGTGATCGATCTGTACTTCCTTAATGCTGTTAACACACTAGAACAGAAAAATAACAAAAAATGCTTGATCCCCTACGAAAACTAGGATAAATAGCAGTGATGGAGTGACAAGCTGAGCTGAATAATCCACTTTTAACCATGCCTTCACTGCTTCACAACTCAAAAGCAACGAAAGAAAGCCAATGGAAAACAGACTGTTTAGGATCATTTGAGAAATTTATTGATTAATTTGATTGCTGCTGGCTCGAACAAACATACATGCGGCATGTCTCTTACATGGCACAACCAAGTTAGAAGTTCCCCGAGCAACGCCTAGTGGCAAGTGGCGCTGTAATAAGCTCCTCAGGATGCATAGGTCACATGTTCAAATGAGAAACCCTGGCCTATGCCCAAAATTACCCAGTGCATGCGGCCGAGGAATGCATGTCTCTGGGGGATTAGTTAGGAGTTGGGACAAAACTTCTGATGCCCTTGTAACTGGGAAACAAATTAGAAACACCATAGAGGCACCAAATAGAATTTCCCTACCTGAATACATCTGCAATATTTTCATCATCAGGGGAAACTTCATATGCTCTACTGAAGTCAGAGACTGCATCCTAGTTTATAAATTCAATAAATAAGATACTGCAAGATGCAGATAATCGGAGAACACCAGAAAGAAGCAGAACTATGAAACCACTCCAAACAGTCACACGGGTGCATGGATACTCACTTCTAATAGCCCTAGTTCTTTATAGGCTTGACCCCTCCGGTAAAGAGCTTTGACATTGTTCACATCATCTGCCAAGACCTGTAATCATGGAAACACGTAGTTGATTCCTTTCCTACACAGATACAAAACAATTGCACTGATCTTAATGGATGACAGCAATCCCACAATGAATCAATAAAGAATTTAACTGAGAGTGATCTCGCACTGGAAACCCTGCCCATTCGAAGTATAAACCAATTTAAGTTGACTCATCTGACGAAGTACATCACACTCGTAGTGGTACCAGAAATCAAATAGACAGCCAATACCTCGGTTCCTTCTTTTATGCACTCATGATACTGCCTTGTTTTCAAATAACACGACATCATGTCTAGTGAGCATGCCGACAAAATGGTTCTGCCTTGGGAGAATGGAGTATCTTTCAGGTTCTTCTGTGCCTAAAGATATTTAAGAACCAAATAACATAACAATGCAAAAACTATACGTGTTTTTCCCCTAACAAACTGAAACATATAAATAGAAACAGTTCAAATGCTGCACTTACGAGCATGTATTTCTGCAATGCATCAGTATACATGCCCTGGTTGTGAAGCTCATTCCCCTGCCGCAAAGAGAGAGGACATATAAGTAAATTGTACATGTCAATTTAATTGTAAACAGACTTATTCACTGCATTAAACCAATGATACCTTGGTCAAGCTGATCTCAGTGAAACTAAATTAGATAAGAAACGGAAGAAGGATATGAGGTATTGGTTTGAGATGAGCACCTGTTGCTTTGTTGCAAAAAGTTTACATCAAAAGTAACATCTAGCGCATTGACATTGAATAATCTTTTTCCCAATCTTTTGTTGTGAGTACTTAGTATGCTAACATTTAACGTGTATTGACCTTCCAATCTTTGTGAAATGTCATTTTTCAATCTTTTCGATTTGATGCTCATAAACCTGGTCACAACCAGCTCAACCAGACAAACGGGCTCTGGTGGCTGCACTCCAGCTGATAGGTCTGTTTACACATACACCCACTGTTTACTCATACGTATTGTAGGATTCTCTTATATAAAAGAGTACGGGGGCTCCAGGGATTGTACCAGCTCTTTGTATTCTGCTCTTTGCATAGTGATATTTCTGCCCATCTTCCCTCGTGGACGCAGGCTTTCAAGTCGAACCACGTATATCCTTGTGTACTTCATGACTACTCTGTTATCTTAAAACCATGCTACGAATATAGCTCAAATGACTGGATTTGCAGTTGCCATTTTTTTCATCATGGAATCTCTTTTCACTTAGAGTTCACTTCTGAATTTTGACCACCAATATATGAGCTTATATTAATCCACAAATATGGGACACTAATAAATGGCATATCGATAACTGTTCCACCGTAGCTTTTGGAACTTCAATTCCTTTAAACCACTACCTATGATCAATGGACTCTAAAAAGTTTCTTGATCGCCATGAAAGGCATCCATTAAGAATCTGTAGTTTATACATTGCAGAGACTTGCAAGAACTAAACCAAAAAGGAGTAATTAACATGTAAGTATAAGCTTCGAATATGTAGATGATGAGCACAGTGGTTACCAGGCAAATAATTCACACATTTAGCTTTTAACTGTTAAGAGAGAGCTAATACAATGGATCACAAATAACTTTATTTAACCATGCCATTGGAAAAGAGAGAGAAGAAAAAACAATATCCCCACAATATGACAGAATCACATATAGTAGTTTTGTAGGATGATTAGATCACTGTAAAGGAGCATTACAGAGAACATACTTAAACGAAGAGAGTATATATTTTGAGGTCAATCCTTTATTTAGGATAGCATACCTGCTTCTTCAGCATCTGAGCTGCAGTAAATTCATAAGTGCTTTGTGTATCAACACGTGCAGGAATTGCGGCTATCTCTTCTGGGATTGAATGAGCCATCTTCTCACCAATCTCAGCCATTTGCTGCGGATGGGTATACTTCATCTGCTCAGCAGCACTACTTAAGTGTTCATGCTTTGATGCTTTCAGAAGCCGTTCTCATAAACTCTGGATTAGACATCATCTGAAATCTCAGCAGTGTAACAAGCTAATTAAAAAACCTTTCTAATATATAAAAAGCACAAGTATCAAAGCATGTGCGGAGTCAACATAGTGCTACAAAACTGAACCTTAGCAAATACAGTCCACATGTAAGTAAAGCCTGGAGCAGCCTTGTTCCACAAAACTGACTTGTTGCACTTTACGAGACAGGTCACTCTCTCATAACACATCAACCCAAAAAGCCAATTTAAGCCAGTTTCACTGACTTATTGTTTTTAAGTCAGTTTGTAGAACGAGAGAAAACAAGTATGTCAATTTTTTTGGGTTCCCTTGACCACTTACCCAATACTTTCATTCCGAAAAGATAAGAACAAACAGACTAAAAGCACCAAAGTTCTGGGATAGAACAAATTATCAACTTCCTGAGATAGGATCATAGTAATGGTGCCTATTCAAGTAATATAAAATTCCCTATCGTTGTTTTAGAAAAGCTGTAGTTTGCGGATAGCGCTACCAATCAGGGGCCCCAACAGGGAGTGCAGGGACCGGCCCATCCCCCGGCTAATCCTGCCCTTGTACTGGTAATTGTCATAGAGTCAGATTCGAAAGAAGAGGAGGATTCATAACCCTTAGGAGGATGAGGAACCCGAGGCACCTGTCGATAAGGTAGAAATGGACTTAGCACAGTCCAGTTATGTCATCGTGTCTTCCGACTCAAAACACGGAGTTGGCAGAAGGAAGTAGGTTTCTTTTGAAGATAAGGAACTGAGAAAGAAAGATGTAATATGCGGAGGATTGCAAATAATAGTGTCTATAGTCTGTGTGTAGTTGAATACGTAGGTGTTTTGGAAAGGTATAACCTTTTAGTGTAACATGCTATGCAAATGGGTGTGCTACTATGTCTTAGTAAATATATGCAACGTGTGAGTACATAGAGATGATGCGTATATTTATATCGTATTGACTAATGGCTAATATAAATTTACAGCTCACGCATACTTTAGACGTTATCATGGTACAACATTGCACAAAAACTGAAATTGAGTCTCACGAGAGATTCGAATGATTGGAAAAAGCAATAGCAGACCTAATTGCGATGGTTCGGGGTTTGCAACAGAATCAACAAAAACCCGCCCACCACCTCAACAACCACCTGCTCCACCACAAGAAACACCACCACCACCACCTATTCCACCCGCACAACAACAACCTGCTCCATTACCCCTAACAACCTCAGCCACCAGTGCAAAATGAAAATCAGAACCAAACCCAGAATCTTGAACCCCCAACCAGCTGCATGACTCAATTTCAAAGAGTTCCTGAAATTGAATCCTCCAACTTTCGAAGGAGAGATTGTAAAGTTAGACAAAACAATTGAGAGGCAAAAAGTAGGGTTCTGTTCTCATTACGTAGAACTTATACAAGTGTGAAAAAGATAAATTACACTATGATCCTAAACTATTAACTTAATTGCATGAGTAGACAGATACAATCTAATTACACATTTACACCCACAACTTAACACTCCCCCTCAAGTTGGTGCGAAGATATCAATCAAGCCCAACTTGAACACAATGGGGTGGAAACTCTTGCTGCCAAGCCCTTTTGTGAAAATATCAGCTAATTGATCTTCGGATCGCACAAAAGGCATACATATCAACCCTTTGCTCAACTTTTCCTTGATGAAGTGCCTGTCAACCTCTATATGCTTCGTTCTGTCATGTTGAACAGGATTGTGAGCAATGTTTATGGCAACTTTATTGTCGCAGTAGAGTTTCATAGGACCATTATCTAAAATTCTCAAATCATGTAATAAAGTTTGGAGCCACAAGAGCTCACAAACACCATGAGCCATAGCTCTATACTCGGCTTCTGTGCTTGACCTGGCAACCACTGATTGCTTCTTACTTCGCCAAGTCACCAAATTTCCCCCAAGAAAAGTGCAATAGCCAGAAGTAGAGCGTCTATCATCCACAGAACCAGCCCAGTCGGCATCAGTAAATGCCTCCAATCGTAGGTGACCATGATTAGAGAACAGAATTCCTTTTCCTAGAGCTGATTTGAGATACCTCAAAATACGATAAACTGCATCCAGGTGTGAAGTACGAGGATCATGCATAAACTGACTAACCACGCCCACTGCATAACTAACATCTGGTCGAGTGTGAGCTAAGTATATCAGTCGACCCACAAGCCGCTGATATCTCTCCTTGTCAGTGCGCTCCCCCATATCAGCACTAAGGTGATGATTTCCCTCGATAGGAGAATCTGCAGGTCTACAACCCAACATACCCGTTTCTTCCAAAAGATCAAGAATATACTTCCGTTGGGAGATAAAAATACCTCTATCAGACCTTGCCACTTCCATACCAAGGAAGTATCTTAGTGAACCCAAATCCTTAATCTCGAATTCTTGAGCCAGACTAGACTTAAGATTAAGAATCTCTTCCACATCATTGCTTGTCATTATTATATCATCAACATAAACAATAAGGACAACAATCTTACCAGTACCTCCCTTGATGAACATAGTATGATCTGCATGGCTCTGTCGGTAACCAAACCTCGACATAGCCTTTGAAAATCTTCCAAACCACGCTCTAGGTGACTGCTTCAACCCATAAAGAGCCTTTTTCAATCTACACACTTTTCCCTCTGTTTGAGATGAAGAAAAACCTGGTGGGATAGCCATGTACACCTCCTCCTCTAACTCACCATGGAGAAATGCATTCTTCACATCAAACTGGTGAAGAGGCCAATTCAAATTGGCAGCACAAGAGAGTAGAGCTCGCACAGAGTTCATCTTTGCTATGGGGGCAAACGTCTCCTCGTAGTCAATACCATAGGTTTGAGTGAAACCCTTGGCAACAAGTCTTGCCTTGTATCGCTCAACTGTACCATCCGCATTCTGTTTAATAGTGAAAAGTGAAAACCCATTTGCATCCCACTGGTTTCTTCCCTCCTGGAAGAGATACTAGCTCCCAAATGCCATTCTTTTTCAAAGCCGTCATCTCCTCTACCATAGCTTCTTTTCACTTAGGTATTATGAGTGCATCCTACCAATTCTGTGGAATAGATATAGAAGAAAGAGACGAAACAAAGGCATAGTACGAAGGAGATAAACGATCATAAGAGACAAACTGGGAGATAGGATGTTGAGTACATGATCTAACACATTTCCGAAGAGCAATAGGAAGATCATCAGAATTAACAATAGAAGGTTCATCAGAATTAACAAGAGGAGGTTCAATGGGAGAAGAGCCATTACCAGATGAGTCAGCTGAGGAGTCCGGAACTGGAGCAAGTGATCGTGATTGACAAGGTGGTATTGCACAGGAGGACTTTACTTTTTTTCTGCTAGTGTAGGTCTTTAAGTTAGACCCTTGCAGTCGCTGTATACCTTCTCCCTCATCACCACCAATGTCATGTGTAACTCGTTCGACAGATATTGATTCCTCTCCAGACTTTTCATTCTCCCCCTTACCATGATTATTATAAAACAATGGCTCCCCTCACCATAAAACATCTCTTCCTCCTGCCTATGCTCCCCCTGAAGAGATGGAGTGGAGGGAGAGAAAAACGACTCTGTTTCCCAAAAAGAGACATCCATAGAGACAAAAGATTTCCTAGAATGAGGATCATAACATTTATAACCCTTCTGGGTAGGAGAGTATCCAATAAAAACACATTTATGGGCTTTATGACCTAACTTGCCACCCGAGGGATGAGGAGCATGAACAAAACACACACAACCAAAAACACGTGGGGGAAGAGTTGTGGCACGAAAACTGCTAGGGAGACACTCAAGGGGAGTTTTAAAGTTAAGAACACTGGATGGCATGCGGTTAATAAGATAAGTTGCAGTCAAAATGGCTTTCCCCACAAATATTTGGGAACTTTCATGGTGAATAAAAGAGAGCGAGCTACCTCAGCTAGATGACGATTTTTACGTTCAGCAACTCCATTTTGTTGTGGAGTGTCAACACAAGTCGTCTGAAAAAGAATACCATTTTCATCCAAAAAAGCCCGAAAACTCTTATCTATATACTCAGTACCATTGTCACTACGGAGAATTTTGATATGCGTATCAAATTGAGTGCATATCATCGCATGAAAAGATTTAAAACAAGAAAAAACTTCATTTTTTTATTTAAGTAAATACACCCAAGTGACACGAGAATAGCAGTCAATAAAAGTGACAAACCACCGATGACCTTTTAAAGAAGTAACAGGTGAAGGACCCCACACATCAGAATGGATAACCATAAATGGAGAGTCATTCCTTCTATTGATAGGAGCATAAAAGGAACGTTTATGTTTACCAAGCTCACATGCTTCACAAAAAAATTGACTCCGAGAACCATGTTTAATTAAATTAGGAAAAAGTTTTTCCAAAATCCCAAAAGAATGATGACCTAACCGACGGTGCCATTGATGTAACATAGAGAGAGCTGAACCAGTGTCTGCTTGCAGAGCTAGATCACATGATCGGGGTGAATGAGATGGGTGAGGTGCAGATTCCAGAGGCCACCATGTGCTTTACCACTGCCAATCACCCTCCCTGTATCCAGTTCCTGAAAAACACAATGGGTAGGAAAAAATGTTACGGAACAATTTAAAGATTGGGTAAGACTACTAACAGATAGAAGGTTAGTAGAAAAATTGGGAACATGGAGAACTGAAGAAAGGGAAAGGGTTGGAGAACAATGAATAAAACCTTTCCCGAAAATAGCAGATAGAGAACCATCAGCAATTTTGACCTTATCCTTACCAGAACATGTAGAATAAGAGTCAAAGTGTGATGAGCAACCTGTCATATGATCTGTTGCACCAGTATCTATTATCTAGGGAGAAGAGCTAGAGGCAGTAAAAACATTAGCATGGATACCTTTGTGAGCAAAGAAATCAGTGGCAGTGGAAGCAGAAGCCATGGTAAATGGAGCATCAAGCTTCGCCAGAAGGCGCCTGAGAGTTTGTAACTCTCCCTGAGAAAAAACATCAACCTGGGCAGTTTTGAAAGCCTCCATCATATTAACAGAGAAAAAACGGTAACGAATTGCTAAAGAACCTCAAGATAATAACCGGATAATACTCCAAAAGTGTGGAATAGTACTCAATACTGTCCAAACAGTATTGAACAGTCCACAAATGGTTCCAAACAGTGTCAAACAGTGTCGAACAGTGCCAATTAATACCCAGATACCCAATAGCAAACCGAGAGCTAGTGAACGTGAACAACCAGTCAACTCCTAGTGCAGTAGAGAGAAAAACGCGACCTCCCAATCAATCTCGAAGCAAGTCCAGTCGATTTTAAGGTCAAATAGAGTCAATCCAGTCAACTTGAGTAAACTCAGTCAACTATAAGACCTAAAAACGAGTGTTGTTGGCGTTGTAGAGACTAAAAAATAGCAAAAACGAGAGTACCAGTCGATCTTAATAAAAAGGCACCAACTTGAGATGAACAATGATTGATGAACAGTAACGGGATGAACAGTAACGTAATGAACAGTGGCGCGATGAACAACAATTCGATGAACAGTACCCGATGAACAGTAACTGATTTTAGCGTTTTCTGGTCGTGGGTTTCATTGATGGTGATAGTGATGACTAATAGGTTTTGTCGTTGAGGAGAATACTCACTCAACTCACAACAATGGTGGAGAATACTCACACACGACAGCGTAGCGATTAGATCGAAAGCTTTGATACCATGTAAAGTTAGACAAAACAATTGAGAGGCAAAAAGTAGGGTTCTGTTCTCATTACGTAGAACTTATACAAGTGTGAAAAAGATAAATTACACTATGATCCTAAACTATTAACTTAATTGCATGAGTAGACAGATACAATCTAATTACACATTTACACCCACAACTTAACAGAGATAAACCCTTCTACCGCATATTAATGGTTGGCAGAAACAATTCATATGGGATACCCAAATCCAGTGTAGGCAACGTGACTGGCCAATGACAGTCACCAAGGCCTTACTTCCCATTCCACAATCAGAGCATAATTACCTTAACATTTCAAAAGGAGATAAGCGAATCAATACAATATGAACGTATGCAACATCTTTATGAATCCACACATTGCCTATATTTACTAAGAAAAAGTAGCACACCCATTTACATAGCATGTTACACAAAAAGGTTATACCATGCCAAAACACCTACATGTTCTACTACACACCCATTATATACACTAGTATTTGCAATCCACTGCATATTTACATCTTTCTTTCTCAGTTCCATATCTTCAAAAGAAACCTACTTCTATAAAATGTATCTCCTGCCAACTCCGTGTCTAAGTCGGAAGACACAATGACATAACTGAGCTGTGCTAAGTCCATCTCTACCCTTTCGTTGACAGCAGGTGCCTCAAGTTCCTCATCCTCCTCAGGGTCTACATCTTCTTCTCTGAATGTATATGTACACCTCGTATCTTCTATTTTAGGCATAGAATCGTTTCATGATAATATCGTAATCTCTTTGTGATCTTCTATTTAAGGCATAGATTAGGCATAATCATATCTCTTTGTAATTTTCTATTTTAGGTATAGATTTCTAGGTTTTCTCTATTTAAGCTTGAGTATTGTAAACTTTCCTATTAATTCAGAAATACATATGAGTTCTCCCTCCCATATGTTTCGTCCCACTCCTCCTCCTTAGAATCCTCCTCTTCTTCCGAATCTGACTCTATGACAATTACCGGTCAAGCGCGGGATCAACCGGGTGATGGGCCATCCTTGCATTCCCTGCCGGGCCCGATTGGCAATCCTATCCGCTTTTACCCTAGCTAAAACTAGACCATATCTGCCTCCAAAATTGAACCGGTAGCGAATTACGGCTTTAGTAACTCGTGGCGTGTAATGTTCTCTAGCCACCCGCTCTATCCCCGTATTGACGTTATTTTTGGCACCCCTAACCACTCCCTCAGTGAGGTTCTGCCAGGGTGGCTCCCACCTGAGACTGAAAGACTCTATGAACAACCCATCCATCGTTCCCCACGATTCAATTTTGTCCTGGCATTCCTACAAGGCACAAGACATACTTATCAATATCATTCTAAGGTACACAACAAAATTAGAACACCTACCCACTATCTTATCCTAACAAATAAGCACATATCAAGTGGTGTGTCCATACAACCCTGGAGTTTTCGACACTAAGAATATACTGGCACCATTCGATAAGGTGCTTTGGAAACAGGTTGTGTGTCAGGTACCAAATCAATCGAGAATTCTGTTCTCTATCTGCCAGCGTACCAGGCAAGTCTTCGAGGAAAACTTTCGGAAAATCTTGCACCACAAGAATATTCTCCAATGCTTCACTTGACACTTCACTGCAATAGTATCCTTGACAACCTTTCTTTAGGAATCGTTGGGCACGAGCTACAAAACTGTAGTATGAGGGTGAGGACGCCCTTTCTCCAATAAACCGCAATTCCTCTAGCCCAGAGTTTCGAAAGATGAGAGACTTATTCACACAGTCAGGGCCGGCCTTGGGCTAAGGCCCAATAGGCCTGCGTCTTAGGCCCCCCAAAAAATGAAAAAACAGGGCCCCTCTAATATTTTTTAGCACTAAGTATGTAGGCCCAATTTCTTTCTGCGTAGAAGCTCATTTTAAAACCCAAACAACTACTCACTCATTTAATGGCCAAGGGGCCCAAAGGCCCAATCCGAGATTGTTATCAGCTTTGGTGATTCCAAAACAAACAAACAACAAAAAAAAAAAAAAAGAGAGAAAAAGATATAAAAAAAAAAACGAAGATCTGGTGCAGACGTCATTCAGATTCACGGAGCCCAGAGGCACCCTTAGGCTTGTAAAGGTAAAATCACAGCTTGTAAGGGTGAAATCATCTCTCTCTCATATTCTTATTTGTTTGAAAATGAAGGGTAATGTTTAAGTGATGATAGTGGACGTTGCTTTTGATTCTTATAGTATAATGTATTTTTTAGGATTTTTTTCGTGTTAAATACATGCATGTAGTTTTGAAATGGTGTTTATCGACTTTATATTTAGTTTCGCTAGCATTTTTAAGGGCTTCCATTTTCAAACTTCGTCTTAAGCTCCTGAAATGTCAGGGCCGGCCCTGCACACAGTCTATAGTAACACCTTATGAAGCAACAAGACTCCCAGAGGTCGCCATGTCTAGTATTGGACACGGGGGGACACGTATTGGACCCGCCATGTGGCGTGTCTCTTAAATTAAATTATTTATGTACTAAACTACCAGAAATTAGGCCTTTCTAGTCTGTGATTTTTTCTGGTTTTTAAAACTTAGAAAATATCTAATTTCTTTGAGTATTCATGCATTTCCTCGTCATCAGGAGGAGCTGAGTAGTTTTCACCTTATTCTTTCAATCTGTTTCAACTGGTGCAGGTCACTGATGTTCTTCATTTTGGAAGACTCTAACTTTCAAGGTAGACTCTATTTTGGAATTCCAGTTTCATATACTTTTGTTGGGATATCAATAAGCCGTGTCCCCGTGTCGGGACACTGCAATACGGGGACCCCTAGAGGTGTCGGTGCTTCGTAGCTTAGAGATATAGTTATTAATTTACATACTTATTTTTGCCGTGTCTCCCGCCGTGCCCATTTTTTAAGAATTCCCGTGTCCATATATCCTTGTCCCTGCTACATAGGTAACACCGTTGGTAGATAACCAATCCACCCTAGGATTGCGTCAAAGTGACCTATTGGCATAGGTACTAAATCCGCGGTTAATTTTCTAACCCCTACATAGTATATACTGAGTTACATATCGTGCTACAATTCATAGGTTGCGACACTAGTAATTTGTAGTCGAGAGGTTTAGGTCTTTAAAGTAATTTCAGTGCAAACTGAATAGAAAAAAGGAATGCATCGACCCTGGATCAAAAAGTACATAAGTTAGAGTAAGCAGATAGATATGGTACCTACAACAACTGGCTCAGTATTCTGTGGATTTCCACATGTCAGTGCAAATGCCTTCCCCTTTTTCTGATTCATATTCACTTTCTGCCCCTTAGTTGGCTTAGCCAAATTATTCACCGGTATTGCATTGGCTCAAGTCAGTCATTGAGGACAATATCTCTGGATATGGCCCTCATGGCCACTGTTGAAGCATTTCTTAGCGCTGTACCAGCAGCTCCTGAATGAATCTTGCCAGAGGTTGCACAAACCGGTTGGGTCCTTCCTTGGTTCATTGATTTATTTCCTGATTTTGTGGTTCCAGTATTCTACCTTCTATATGTTCCTCCTCCGGTCGTCCTTCCCACATTCAACTTCCTTTTCTTAAATTATGAAATTTTCCTGATATCTTCTCGCCCCTGTTCTACCGGAAGGGCCCGAACGAGAACTTCCGCATACATCATCAAATGTAGCGGACGTACAACATTCTTGATCTTAGGTATTTACCTATCTTCAAACTTTCTTGCCTTCATGCTATCAGTATCAATGATGTGGGACCCATCATTTGCTAGTTAGCAAACTTGGCCTAATAGTCAGCGACGGGACATTGTCCGAACATTCATATGAAAAGGACCCTGGTAGAGTGATTACTAAATGACACAGCACTTGAAATGTTCACATATTATACCCTAATTGTCTCAAAAATACCCCAGCATTTAGAATGATGGAAGAACAGCCCCGATTCTTGAATTATTATTCTAATAAAATGTATTAACTCATAATCAGAACCTGTGAGCTAAAATCCCTATTAATTTTTTACTAAGTAGTACAGGAACTATATCTTAGAATATAATTCCTAATTAATACTACTATAATTACGACATTACGTGTTTAGGTGCAAGTAAACATGGAGAAGGTCGTTGCATGCTAAACTAGACACTACTATTTGGTGAGTGCGCAATACCCTGGTTACATGCATTTGTTTTAAATGTTTTGAATTGAATTGCTATTTGCTTTCAAATGCTAGGAAATGCAAATCATGAGCTTCTTTATGAAACATGATAGCTTTAGTAAACCGTGAACTATTGGAAAGTATCCTATACACGTGTATTTTATTTTGACTGGACTTAGACCAGGAAATATGATTTGGGAATGTGATTTCTGTATTTGCTTAGACATGTTTTGCCATATTATGTTCGGACGGCGTCACGTGTCCCAAGGAACGATAAAGAAGCTAGGGACATGTGGAAATTAGGAAGGGGTGCAACGAAGCACCATTAATGGTATCGATATCATGGTTCACTCTCTCTAACAAGGAGTCGCTCCCCAGTATTACATCTGGCATCACCGTCGAACAATAATACTCCTATTTTAGTTACTCTCAGTAAAAGATCAAACTGTCCTTCTACTTGGACTAGTATGAATGATTGGAACACAACTGCAATGGATATTGATGCTTAATGATTGGTCTTATCTCTCCTGAAAATTGAAGCATTATATGATATGAAAAACGTTTCCATGGTCAAACCTGTAACCTTGGCATTACTATCTCACACAAGCATTCGCTTATGAACTAATTTCCCTTTTTTTTTTAAGGTCATCCCGAGTGTGTATAGTGACTACAATTGGTGCTACACCTACCTTTTGATAAATTGGTATCATTCTTAATGCTATCTTTTCCTCTGACTGCTTTTTCATCTACACATCCTGATCTTAGCTACATTATTTCTGTTAACATGAAGTGTAAGTAGTCTTAACACCATCTCCACATATTCCTTCAAAATTTAGCCAATATCTGTTAAATCAACCTGTAAAATCTAGAGTCACCCACTTCTCCATCATTATGAATAATTGAGGGCTTGCCAGGAAACTAAATATTATGAGAAAACTGTTGAGTCAAAAGGGTGTAAACTTTAAAATAAGTATGACAAAACAAATGTTCGGAGTGTGACCTTTTTTTTTTTTGATCAGCAAAAGAAGAGAATATATTGAAACTCGATAGGGTACATCGAGGAAAAGAGGGAGAAGAGAAGGATATCAACCAAGGGTTGATAAACCGAAAGAAGGAAAAAAGGGGCAAGAAGCCCAATTACAGAAGATGAGCAAAAAACATAAATGGACTCTGGGGAGAAGAAATTACACAAAAGAGGCAAAGTTCATATAAAGATGAGATTTTAATCTTCAATCTTCCGATATTCGTTGATTGCCAGAAGGCCCAGAACCATGGAGATATTGAGCTAAGACCATCATATTTGAAAACCGGTCCAGCTAGGTGCTAAATCTTGATGCGCCTAATAGCATCAAGATTTCCCAGGAAATCGTTCACCGAGTATATTCGCAAATCATTCAGACCTTTAATCCAAAGAGCAACCCTAATTTTTACCAGATCTGAGATTTCTTCCCAAGTTGAAGCTTTGTTGTTGAAGATGAGGTCATTTCTGGCCTTCCAGATGGACCAGATAACGGCAAAGAAGCAGGATTCCCAACATTTCTTTTCCAAATTCTTGAAGGGAGAAGAGAACCAGAATTGGGAGAGTGTAATAAGATCAGGAGGACAGACCCATTCTAATCGCCACCACCTGAAGATGGAAGACCAAATTCTCCAGGCAAAAGAGCAGTGAAGAAGGAGGTGTTGAGAGGTTTTACCCAATTCAGAGCATAGAGGGCAAAAATTTTGGCTTAAGGTAATGATGTTACATCTCGTTAAAATAGATCTTGAAGCTATTTTCTTTTGAAGAGCAAGCCAAGCAAAGATCTCGATTTTTGCGGGGCAAAGATTCCTCCAAATTTGGTGTAGATTTGAATTTTCCTGAAAGGTGTGTTTCTCCCATTCATTGTATACTGACTTAACAGAGAAAGTCAGATTTGAATTCCAGGTCCATGTGAGGCAGTCATCTCTGAGATTGTTGATAATAACACCATTTAGGATAAGAGCGAGGTTTTCCAGATGGCTTAGTTCCCAATCGGAGTGTGACCTTAGTAACAATATATCACCATGTTTCTTTTGTTGATTTATACAAACCATGAGAGACATATCTCTTCTTCTCTTTTGTACTTTTCTATATCCTACATATACAGTTTAATAGTAGATATACCAGGCAGGACTCATTTTTACTTTTTTTTTTTCTTTTTTTGAGCGAGAACTTCATTAGATGAAACGCTTGCTCAATATCATGTCCGAAGCAAAAAGCTAGCTCTAGCAAAAAGCAAGTCAATAACTCCTTTCTACAGAAAGGTTGGATGTCTAATCTGTATTGGGTAGCACTCATCCCCCAAAGCAAGCTCTTTAAGTGATGGTGCCCTTACGCTTATATACTTCATTATTATGGTACCTACGCGAAGTGGGACTTCGCTTGACACCCTCCATCAGGACCATCATGCACAGCTTGCTCACTTGGCAACACTTGCCCTGTGCAGGCTAGAAGACACGCACCTTCCCCATCTTTGATACCTAACTCTGATACCATTTTACACGGTCTTGGGTAAAACTCAACCTCAAATGCTAGCTCGTAAAGAGCCCTCACACTTATATACTTCATATTACTTAGGCACCCAGGCGATGTGGGACTTCGCTTGACAAAATCAACACAATATCTCTATTCTCACTAAATATTTTTTCAAGACCACCACCTTCCCAACTAAACATGTACAGGACTTAGTTTAGATACCATCCTGTGCCCTAAAACGAAATAAAGTTTCTGAAATCTAATCATGAACAACTATCTTGAAATATTCGGGAACTACAAAATTCAAGTTGTCCTCTAGAAAATGAAACGCCAAAATTAAATAAATAAATAAACAACAACACCACCACCATAAGTTGCTTCAAATGAAGCCACATCAAATCTTACCCAAACAACCAAATAACCTGCCAAAGCACCCATTCTTAACTACCCTCTCCGTCCCATAATTTTGGTTCATTTTTCCTTTTTTGGATGTCCCAAAATCTTTGTCCACTTTCCTTGTTTGGATGTCCCAAATTGAGTCATTTTGTTTTTTGCCCTTCATCTCCACATTCAAATTCAAACACAAAAACCGAGGGATAATGTGTTGAGTCTAAAAAAGTAATCATTGCAATTCAAAAGGGAGAGTAAATTTGGAAGTTATATATTTTGAAGAGTAATGATCGTGTCTTCTTAAAAAATGGGAACTATGGAGTGTTGTGCAGTGTGCTATGCAACCACAGCACTGCCATACCATCATCGTTCCGATGATCGGAGATGTTCACCGCGTATAGCTCGTCGAGTACTACAAGTGTACCAAAAATCAACTCGATTAGATATCGTTAAGTGCCTCATCATACCACATATAACTTGAAAAATGGATTCAATCCAGTGGTTTTGATCCAGTGTTTCAAATCCATTAGGATTCATTTGTTTTCAAGTTACATGTGTTTCAATTACGCACTTAACGCTGCCCAGCACCCCCGGTTCCTATAAAATGTTGGATTCCCAAAGCGGGACTAAAAATTTGGGACGTAGGGAGTAATTATGAGGTAACCAACCAAAACCATAAATTACGAAGACATTCAGAAATAACAGAGCATGCACTTAGCATAATTACGTTCAATCGCACATGGATTCTTCCAAAATTTTAAATTTCCAAAGCGCAATTGAATCGAATATCGCAAAAACAATAGTAACCTGTTGCTGAATCCTGGCCAAATCATTGGGTGGCATAAGACTCATCTGCTCTTGAGCGAGTTTGATCAACTCAGGATCCATCATGCAGCCGCCATTGGAAATTCTCAAATTCCTTCCAAATCAACAAAAGCCTCATTCGATCAAAATCACAACAACACAAGATGTTTCAACCGCTGCCAAGGGTTTGTATTGGAGGAATCAAGACAGTTTTCTAGAATAGATGAGAGAGTTGGTTTATTGCATGGGGGAAACATTCAGAAATTATGTGTTTTTGTCATATATGTGTTGCGGAGTGACAGGTTCTGGGATCATGCGACGGGGATTCAATCCGTCCCGCTCCGAATCCGTCCCACCCTGTCCATGGTTATTAAATTTTTCGGGTATAAAGTAGGGGTAGGGGAAAATTAGAAAATTCGAACGAGTTAGGAGGAACATCACCCATTCCCAATACCCGCCCAAAATAAATTATGTGCATAAAATTTATTTTTATTCTTACATTTGTACACTCGCAATTAGAATCTCACAGTATATATCCATTATTTTTCATTTTTCCTTATAGATAGTAGTAGATATTGTTTAAGTTGTAATTGTTTGAGAAATTTAATTAGACATCATGTTTGAGAATCCTACGTATGTTCTCATCCCCGGTGTGTGTGTGTGTGTGTGAGGGAGAAATTAGGAGAGAAAATTATTAGAAAAATTAGGAAAGAAATATTAGAATAAATCAGGAGAGAAATATCAGGAAAATTAGGGAAGAAATGGTGTTTGAGGTTTATTTGGATTTCAGGATGTAAACATAATGATTCAAACCAACTACGATGGAAACATAAGTAAGTTTTCCGAAGAGGACCCCTAAATAACTCTCCTTAATTTTATTTTTTTTAAACTTTTATTATTTGTGCTCACTAATTTTGAAAAATAAAAACATATTTGTTTAATATGTAAAAAAAATATGAGTGGGGCGGGGCGGGTAAACTCATTACCTGGTGGAGGTGGAGTAGGGGTTACCCATCCATTACCTGGTCGGGTTAGGGGCGAGGCAGGGGTTGGGGATAGATTTTCAGGTAGGGATCGGGGTATGACAAACACTGGCCCGCGCCGCCCAATTGCCATTGCTAGCAGGGATGGATTTACACGAGGACACGTCTTTATGGGCAGAGACGGATTTACACGTGCCCCCACTTAAATTATGTTAGTAATTTAGCATATACATTTATATATATCTCAAAAATGGAAATGTAAGTTTAGGTTGATTTAGAATTATTGATTTTATAAACTGTTTGTCTACTTAAGCTTTTATCTTTTGATTTTCTTTACATATTTTAAACCATCGTAGATAAATATTTTTATAAATAATTAATGAAACAAGCTCGATCATTCTAAACAGGCTTGTCGATGTTGATATAAAATATATTTTTAAAAAAATGTTGGAAATTGTGTGCTAATTTTTATTTTTATTTTTATTTTTGTAAAATGTATGCATAATAAATTTTTTAGTCCTTAATGAGTGTCTCAATTGCACATAATCTTATTGTGGTTGACCAGAAAAAAGAAATTTTCACGCTTGTAAAACTTAAGATGCCCTCACTAAACTAGATTCTTGGAGCCGTTGCTCTTTTTGGGTGCCTTCCAATTGCAGAAACATTGAAGCAGAATTGAGCGACATTTATAATGGTTTTAAGATTATTTTTTACCATAATTTGGCTAATATGGAAATTGAATCCGGCTCGAAAATCGTGGTGAATTTTCCGTCAAAAAAAAGAAAATCGTAGTGAATCTGATCCAAGCAGGGTCACCTCCAGAAAAGAAGAGAAAAGAAATAGGAATATGTGTTTCAGTGTTTGCTTCCATGCAATCGGTAACTAGTAATTTAAATATAGGGGAAAAAAAAATCTACCTTCCCTCCCACTTATAACAAATTAAAAATTGCTCCTCTTTTCACGCTCCCATAATTCCACTTATACCCCTAGACCCAGGGGCGGACAAGGGGGTGCCAGGGGGGTGTTTGGCCCCTGCATTCCCCCCAATTTTCTTCATATTTTTAGTATACTTTTTGATTTTTTGGTAAAATTACTGAATAGTGATCCCCGCAAATTAGGCGAAAATTGCAATTCTGCCTCCGCCACTGCCTAGACCCAAACTGCCATGCAGCCGTTTGTTGTAAATTTTTTAATTTTGGAACGAGGGCAATATGGGTAAACGTACATACCAACTCACCTAAGGCAAATTGCTGACTAGTTAGAGGTTAAGTGGACCCTTTAAAGTTTAAACACAACACACAATCCAAACTCCCGATTGTTGTAACTTGTAAGCTTCAAATTTATTAAAGAAAAATGACACTACCTCCATTCTAAAATGTTTGTCCACGCAAACAGCGAACTCATAAAATATTTTTTTCATAAAAAAAAAATGTGAACTTTCTTTTCAGAAATTAATTGATATCAATGAGTTCTTTTAATTTGTGACAAAATCTATGAATTTCTCTAACAAAAATGCACGTTTTTTAATCATTGTATTGCATATTGATGGCCAAGTATTTTGAGACAGAAGGTGTATATATTTCTATAACATGATGTTTAATCATAAAATTCTGGTGGTAACATGTTGAATTTTTTTTATAATAAACGCATGTTGTGGTGGAAATTCTCTACAGAGAAGGGCTTTTGAGAGATTTAGTTGGAAAACAAAATTGCAAGAAAATCAAGTATGAGTGGGCTTACTTCTTATGTGCTTCCTGGCTTGCTAACAGAACAATTATTCCCTTGGTATTTTTACGTTAGAAAACTTAAAATTTACCCACTCATCAAATAGTACAATTTTTTATATTTTTTGAGAAGCAATGTTGAAAAAAACTTCTTCAACCCACACATCAAATTTGAATGACACATTCTCTCTCATCAAATATGGTAAGTCCTCAAATCATTAACTATAATTATAAAAATTGTTTTTTTGTGTGATATTTCTCATTTTCCCGTTTGTAATCGTCGAAGTTGAAGTTGAAACAACTTCCTACTCCTATTTTGTTTGAACAGCAAACAAATTTTTCCTATCGATAAGCCTATCTTTCCTACATAATATTCCCACAACCAACAAGAATATGGCTGCACGTTTATGTATTTGTAATTTTAAGCTTAACGTTTATAAGGTTTGATCAATTCAAGGGTACAATAGCAAAAAGATTTAAAAAAATACTTAATAAGTTAATAGAGTTTTTTTTTTTTTTTAAGGAAAATAATAAAGTTTGTAAAGTGGATTGGAGTCACAACTTTGAAAACTACAAAAATTAGTCATCAAATTGCCACATAGGCCAACGAAAGCAAAATTTGATGAAGAAATTAGATGAGTGGCTTGGAGATGCTATTATTTAACATTGCATCAATTACAGAGAAAAAAAAAGAGTTTAAATTATTTCCACCACCGGTGGAAACAAAAGTTCCCTCTAAATCGATTGTCTTGCGCCACATGTCCATGTTCTACTTTTTTAGACCACTGTTTGGATACATAACGCAATGTAATCAATTTAGAGGAAACTTTTGTTTCCACCGGCGGTGCGAATAACTTAATCTCAAAAAAAGAAAAACCATTGTAGTAACAAGTAGAAATTGCAGCACAAAAGACGGTTCAAGACTGAAACTCCATCCTCTAGAACCTCAGGTTCCCACTTGATCCAAAGCACTAACAAACACGTATTTAGGGCAAACAAAAAAAAAATAGATGACGTGATTTTCTGAGTTCACGGAATAGTTACACCATGAACAGAAGGTTCAGTTATGCTTCTTGACATCAGATCACACTTTGTCTAAAACGTTAGCATTTCCCACTTCTTATCAACATGATAAGAATTCAAACATTGGCAGAGGAAGAAATTTTTACCCATTTACATCAGAACAGAATGACATTGCTCAGAGCTCATCTGTTACCTGGCATTATTAAGAATGGCAGTGCAGGGAATTGGGTGAATATGGTGAATGAAAACCAAACACTCAACATTCAGGTCCAAGTAACGACTTCAACTCCTGCAATGACATCCTAATATCTTGCATCTCTTGCAACCACGAATCGTACTTCACGACCCGCAAAAGTTGGCTCTTCTTCTCATTAGCCTCAACCTTTGCTTTCTGTAATTTTGTCACTCGGTCAAGTTCTCGCTGTAATTCTTCATCCAAGATCTTTATCTCTTCCTCTTTCAAATCTGCTTCAAATGTCTGTTGATGGTACTCAAGAATCATATTTTCAGCTTCACTGCTTCCATTCTCCTTCATCTCCAATATCATCTCTTTTTCTTGAACGTTAGTCTGAAGCTTGTGCTCCATCTCCTCCACAGATTTCAAACCCTTTTGTATCTCCATTTCAACAACCTGCATTTCACTTTCCACTTTCTTAATTTTCCTGTTCAAGTCTTCACTTTCCTTTCTCATGATTCCAAGCTTTTCTCGTGCTTTTATCATCTCAGTTTGTGCCTTGGTTTTCTCTTCCTCAGACTTGAGTAACTCAGTAGCCTTACCAGTCAAATGCCAGTTTCTTTGAGACTGGGTAACATCTGTTTTCTCAATATTATCTATTGCGAAAAGAACCTTTTCATTTTCTCGTTTCCAGTTCTCCTCCTCTATTTTTGAATTCAAATGAGCAATATTATTTGTCAATTCAACTTCAAGCTGTTGAAACTCTCTCTTAGCATCCTCAATTTCATTTTTATATGATTTAAGACGAGCTAATTCCTCTTTCTTTCGATCCAAGCAAGACAACGAGGCATTGAATCTTTCCCTTGCTTGAATTTCACGCTGTTCAAAGTAACCGACCGAGGAAGAAAAGGTAGATAATGAGTATTTGAGAGCCATCAATTTTCTATCAATTAGATCTCTTCTTTCCCGCGTATCACAAGAAAGAAGTTTGAGGGATTCGTATTGGTACTGCTTCATCTGAATGGCATCCTCTACTACTTCAATTTCTTTTGAGAGATCATCAACCTCAGCAATTGCCTTCTCAAGTGACACAAAAGAACTGATAGTTTCTGCAGACTTTAAAAGCTTCTCTTGTGCTACGTCCAGCTTCATTCTAACCAAACCCAAATCTTCAGACACCATTGTCATATTGAGATCCGGGGACTTCTTTTCCAAGTCAGCATCGTTTTCAACATCCATAAGATCATTCACTGAATCTTCCTGAGGATCTTCGTGAAGTGGGTGGGACCCAACCTGTGCATCCAAGTTGAGGAAATCTGTTTCCTGCATTTCACCTTCATCTGATGTGATGGTTTTCTCTAACTCAAGAGTTCCGCCTCCATCCACTTCAACAAGCTTTTCAGGGCAACTTAAGTCTCCTTTAGTTTCAACGATATTCTGTCCTTCAGAAGAAAGAATTCTTTTGAATTCATCCCTTTCTTGCATGGCTTTCTCATACAGTGCCAATAATCTCTCATTCTCTTCATGCATTTCCATAAGTTGATGCTCCAAGTTTTCAACTTCCCTTTTCAGCCCTAGATCCTTCACTTCAGCAAATTCACAGAAACGACTACAGTGATCCTCTGTGTCGGATTCCTGATTGTTCTGAACTTCATCCATGCCTTTTTCCGTACGCTCAGAAACCACCTGTTCGTACAGTTCTATCAGTTTGTTGTTATCCTCGATTAAGACCTTCAGCTTCATTCGCAATTCTTCATTTTCTTTGGCCAAGATAATTGTTGTTTCATGAGCTTCTGCTTCTCTTTGGCTTGCAGCTGCAATGGCACCAACCATCGTCTGAAGTTCTATCTGATCATTGAGAGCAATGGTGGGCCTTTGCTCGGTAGTTAAGGAAGGGAGCTCAAATTGCAATTTCTGTGGTTCTTCCTTCTGCAGTTTTGAAGATTTCTCTGCTTCTAGTTCCGTTACCAAGTCGTTAACATTCCTGCAAGTTTCTTAGTTAGAGAACATGGCGGCCGTGACGAGATGGATCATTGCACGTACTGTAAATTCATAGAAAACGAAAGAACAAGAACCCAACATGTCCTTAAATGATAAAATATTTTTAGTTTTAATGGACAAGGATCATAATTTAGGAATAAAAGGACCAATATTACAGAGACTCTCCCAAATTTATTGCGTATTCATGTCAGACATGACACTAATTTTGACACTAATCGAAGGTATGAAATATGGATGAGGCATGGGAGCAACCAACAAATATGACTTACTAATCAAGTTCACTATACCTAACCATTCAACTCGCATTCAATTTGTAACATGCTCTATGTTAGAATAGAAGCACGTTTCACCATAAGAAAATATGTACTTAAGAAACAGGAATCTATCCATGTTTAAACAGATGAATCCGACAGTTAAGAAACTTAGAAATGCATCCCCACCCATTACTCATACCCAAATGTGTCAAAGAGACCGACGGAAAACCGGTAGAATAATCGTTCAAAGATTGAAACTTATGCAACTGGCCGGAACAGCTGGCCGGAACAGTTCATGAATAGGAGAGTCCAAATAATTAGGAATTATTACCTTTCCAAATTGTCTTTCTCTTCAAGGCAGAATCCCAGTTTCTTCCGTAGCATGTCCACCTCTGATTGGTTTCGAATAGCCTTTAATGGAATTCCAATTTTTGTAAACAAAGTTTGTGGTCAGTAAGACAGCTAATCATACAACCAGGTTCAACTTTTAACAAAAAACATGACTTTAGTCCAAAGTAGAATACCTGCATGCGGAGGAACTCATTTTCCTCATTAAGGGAAGTGCGCCAAGGTGATCTTGCCCCCTGTTCAACATAAACAAAACATATAAAATGAAAAGAAAACAATTGGGAGTACTTAAACTTAACAACTAGTTGAAATCAATGTCTATTGACAGCAAAGTAAAAACAAAAAGAGTGATAATTTTGTAAAAAGAAGTAAAAACTGAGGCCTGCATACACATGATAATTTAGCAATTAGTACTAACGTATGTCAATAATTCATGTTACAGACAAAATCCAATTTCAAATACTAATCTGCTAATCAAGTTGACTCATGGCCCTCATTTAAACTTCAATTTCAAACACCCTATGCTTTGAATGCACGTCATTAAAAAGTTAAAATCTTGATACTTCCAATCTAATATAGTACTTGGTTTCTCATCTATCCAAAAGCAAAAGAATGAACCTAATTTCCTTCAACTTAAACTCTGACAACATTTGTGTTCCTATTTTCATCAGTCTTTTTTTTTATCAGTAAAAGTCAAAATTATTAGCAATTGCTAGTAGAAGAAACGCTTTTTTGTTTGAGTGAATCAAAGTTTGGAAGGCACCCTACATCAAAGAAGCTTCAGTCCAGTAATATATTGTTCAAGCAGCTTAATAATGGTGAAGTATCATGGTGATAATCTATGATCGGTGATACAAGTTCAGCTTAATTTGGAGTATTTATTTTACTTTTTCTATTATTTGTTTAAAAAGGATTACAAACAAAAAAATTACATATGCTGAAACTTAATAACGGAATTACCTGTGAGGATACCAGTAAATTATCATCACCATGCATATCATTTGCCATGTTTGAATTTCCTTTCTGCAGCAAAATAAACATCCCAAAACATAGATAAACATTACACAGACTCCGCAAAAATCTCAATAAAGATCCATCTTGTCATTATCTAAAAGAGTTCGGGAAGAACCTGAACGGTTGAAGGACCTGATTCATGCATAAGTTTCCAATCAAGGGCTTCTAGCAACTGCAAAATTAACTCTGTAGGTAAGTTTCATGAGCAGAAACCATAGCCATGACTACATGAGCAACAAGGGTGAGGTGAAAACTGGAGCAGGGAAAGGAATCTGTTTCGTCAATTTTGACACCTTATTTTGTAATATCATGATCTGCTCATTCATCCTCTCTCGTTCACCTTCTTCACAGAAGGACTTCAATCTGCATTTTGGATCATGAATTCGAATTAAACAGTCTAAATGTTTCAAATTTTCAATGGTATAAACAAGCGTGAGAATATTAATGACACATACTCGTGATATCATTAATCGGGTTCATGAAAACACTCCAAATCAAGACCTATGTGTTGTTTAGGTGTCACCAAGTCTGGCGATGGGCGTGATTTCATGCTTGTATCATATAGTTCTTGGAAGAAAACAAACACGTGAAAACTGAAATTACATGCCTTTTGATTTCTTCTTTTAGCCGCAAATTTTCCATGGCAAATCTGGTCACTTCCTGGTTTCTGTCTACCTGGGAACGTAGGACCTCTATTTCCTTCAAGTGCTCCTCCTTTTCTTTTAACAAGTGTGTTTCAGCCGATATCTTTCCAGAAGCAACTGCCTCAAGCCTCTTTATCCCAGATTCTCGAAACCGCAATCTCATTTTTAAACCTTGTATCTCATCTTCTCGTTGTTTGGCCTGATTTGATAAGGGAAAATTAGTGGAGAAGGAACATTGTCAGTTCTAGTGACGAATACTACGTAAGCAAAAATAGAACAGTATGATCCAAGTGGTATGAGCCAATTGTTTCTGCTAAAGAAAGAAGTACGCAGATACTATTACTGTCGCATATCAAATTCTTAGAGTTGAATTACGTCTTCAAAAATGAAGTGTCAATTCTGTTGGACATACCAACTTCATAGCTGCCTGATTTTCAGCAGCCAATGCTTGCAACGCAATATCTTTATCCTTTTCCCTCCGAAAAGCTGCAACAAGGGCTACTTCATATTCCCTCTTCTGAAAAATTAAAGAAAACTTTACATAACCAACATGTCAGAAAGGTTTTCTTCTTACTCAGAAAGAAAAGTATATACCTGTGACACCCTTTTATCAGAGATAAGAGGACTGAGTGATCCATGTAGGCCTTCCCACTTAAACGATCCTGGAGAACCTGGAAAGGATACTGTCAAGGCATCACTTTCATGGTTTTCAACTCCACCATTGGCTAGACCTCTCAGCCGAGATACTTCTTTCTGTAGATAATACAGATAAAAAAATAAACGGACATCTTCAAGTCAGTAGAAAAGGTATAAGATAAAAGCTTTTGAAGTTGGCTATAACTTTCTTATCAGCTATAAAATCTGACTGTAACTTTCTTGTGTGGACAAAATCTGCCTCATGAAATATATGTTAAATAAACGCCATTGGGCATTTGCAAACTGCTAAGCATTTCATTTGCCGTCATCAAGTAACATCATAAGAAATCATAAATCTAGAATCAAAATCATGTCAATTGTCAAGACTGTCAAATAATCACTCAAAATCATGTTTATAGAAGTTCGAGCATGTAGACACCATTAGAGAGTTCCAGATGTACAAAACTCAAGTTACATCAATCTCTCTGTTGATGTTGTCATGGGCACGATATGACATAAAATGGCATTTGAGAAATGGAATGTGTCTAACATGCAAACCACTACAGATGTAAATGTCAGGTAAAGAAAAATTGAAACAAATCCCATGTTGTGAAGGACATTTCCATAATATTATGTTGTTTTCAGTAGATTGATAATGTACCTCAAGGACAATTTGCAAGATTCAATCAAATCATAAATGAAGCATTATATCTCATTATAAAGGTTACATGGAAAAGTCAGACTGTGCACCTTAAGTTGTTGGATCTGCACTCGCATAGCAAGTACATCACCAGAAGCATCTTCATTCACAATAGCCTACAAGAGAATCAAATCTCAATTTTTTATAGCTCCTAAAAAGTAAAGGAAGGAATAAACAATTGTTGAGAAGGCAATTAAGTTAGAAAACCAAAACTGCGATGCTTGTGAAAAATCACAACGGAGATGCTAAACCGCAACAAAGCAAAGGAATCGAAAAATGGACCATGAAATACATGCTGTCATGCTTAAGGGGTGAAGTTCATTTATCAACTCAGAAAGGTTCTATTGTCGTAGGAATAAGTAACTTTCCATCCAATCTTGAGATGGTAAGTGAAACAAATGCATATAAAATGAACAGGTAAAGATAACGTACATGGTTCTTGATGAATTTAGCACGTTGTGCAAACTTCAATGTGCTTAGAGTCTCTAATGAGCAGCTGCAAGGACCCAAGCAACAACTCATTACATATGTAGTTATCACACCAATAAAGAAAGAATCAAACTTCTAGAAACAAAAGATATGGTTGGAAATGAGACTTGACAAGTTCATTGTTTTAGCAAATCTGCAATCCCTTTAGAGTCTAAAGTTTAGATTGAGTTCGTAGAAATTTAAAGTGGTTAAAGAAAATGAAACTATGAAGATGAGGTCCAACAATGTACTTGATCTTGCCGCTGATAATGGGAAATTCATATCAAAACTTCATCCCATAAAAAATTGCTTGTACCATTTAGATGGATGGCAAAGCCAGAGGCAGGAAATGAAAAAAGAAAAAATATGAAAACAGGAAACACTGACCAAGTAGATGGGCTAATATTTGCAATTATGCTTGTTTTTGAGTTCCCTCCAAGAGAATCCTGCAATGAAAACAAGTGATTGTTTCTGAAATAGCCTTACCACATCAGATAATAATATAGTATTTGATAAGGAAAACAAGTAAAGTTTAATTTAAACGATATTATTTAGAAGTACAAGTTTCATTTATTCACCTGGAGCAAAAACGTAAGCTTTGAATCGCGGTAAGGAACATGGAGTGATTTCCCGTTGGACATATTCACAAGGTTCATAATAACAAGCCTACAAATCCCAGAAAGAGAACAGTAAGATGTAAGTTTAAGAAAACAATCAATTGGGCTGAAAGCCAAAGTCAAACATTCAAAAAGACACATGGTAAACTTCAAAGCAACTTCACAGAGTATGGATTGAAAGGAGAGAACAAACCCCAACGTCGAAAGAGACTTATTGATATTTGTAGCTTCCTTTAGACGTTCCCCCTCAGCACCAGAACTCTTCTGCCTACGATTTTACAAACAGTTAACGATTTTCTTAACCGACAATATACTATTCAATCTGGTTGTCAATCACAACTGCTCTTTTTTCAATTAGTTATCACAATTTATTCGGTAATTAAGTAATTTTACCTTTCGGAACCTGCTAAGTCCACAAGATTAAGCCGAGCAAACCTATGATGAGTTACTCCCTGGGATTCCCACTAAACAAGAACCTTTGATTAGAAAAAAGAAAAAAGAAAAAAAAAATCCAAGGAAATCCCATTAAGATGTAGGACATCGAGACTCTTGGAGACTAGAGAAAGGAAATAAGGGGAAATGAGGATCACTCACCTTACTTTCAATGATGCATGTAAACACACTATGAGAACGACTACTTGCATGATTCATGTTAGTTGCCGCCACCTTCCTGTTTGCTGCACCCTGAAACATATTAGATTAGTGAGATGTGACATGAGACCGTCTGTTTCTTGGAAGACAAACAATCAGGATATACTATTACATAGTCAGCATGTGGAACATCCACAAGAAACTGTTGACACCGACTACCCTAAGCAAAATAAACATGAAAATGAACATCATTTTAAGTTTAGTAAACTCCAGGGGGAGCTTGTGAAAATAAAAGTTCATTGCAACATATTATATCGGGTTGTAAAGCAAACTTCTGACATGCTAAGAGTTTTGATTTCAGCTCACTGTTTTTTTAAATCATCTATACATTACACTAACGAAATTCCTGTCAAGTGTAAACCAATCAAACATTTGCCACTTTTGTTCTGCAAAGGTTAGGCAACAAGTTTTTTTGGGGCTTTCCTCCCCATCATTTTGATTTTAAACAAGCAGCTAAGGCAATCTCAAATAGTGACTATCGAATTTCATTGTCCACCCTAAGCTCTTATCTGCTTGAAGAATGAAGATAGACAAAAATGAGATCTAGCATTATTTCCATTCCCTTCAGTTCCCTAAAAAATGAACAAGAGACCAGATGTAGATAGGTGATCAATGACCTCCGGCCAATTCAAGATGCTACAAATCCTTTAAAGTATCAGATTGCATTGTATGGTAGAAAATATAGTCAGCGGATATAGATATCCCTACTTCCCCGGATAAAGTAATTGGTAAGATGAAGAAATAGAAGTTATTCACTTGATGGAGTTGACCACAAATGCAAGATCAAAATAAATGGTGCTAATTGCATACTTGTACAAGTTGTTGAATCACATCTCGAGCCCTTGTCACTTCAACCTCGGTAAGATTATCCACATAAACCCCTTTCTTGGTGTCTTCTCTTATCTACGATGTAGAGATCAAAGCATTTTGAGTAGTCATTTCCATGTATAGAATACAAAGAAAGTATTTGCATACAGAGCGGTAGAAAAAAAAATTGAAAGGAACAAAAGAAAATCTCCGCAGGTTAGTGTTTAGTACCTGTAAATTGGTGGAGGACGGATCTAAGAGATCCATAATTTGTTCATTATATATTTCCAAGAAAGAACATTTGCAAGTGAATTTTAACTTTTCTTCCCTGCGTGCCTCCTTTTCCTGTTGCAACACAATTAAAATGTGAAAGGTGGCATTAAAACCTTGGCATATAATGTTTAGATGATTGAGGAGTTACCTTGATTTAGAAGCCACAAAAGGTGAAAGACGGATTGGAAAAATGATATTTCAAGTTTGACACTTGTTATTAATGTGCCATCCAAAAGTATCCACGTTCATTTATTATATGGGCATTACTTAAAAGCATTTTGTTTAGAACTTTCTAAAGGCCTTGTCTAGGAGTTGAAGAGTGATGTTACAGATATATAAGGGACAGCACCAAATTTAATCAAATAGCTTTAGAAAATAAAGGGAAAGATATCTTCTATCATGGGAGAATTGTAGTCCCTATGCATCTCCATAACACCAGGATGAATGTATCGTCAGGAAATTATTCCCCCAAATGAACAACTAATTAATATTAGATTGACTCTAATCTAAATCTCAAGGTTGCTTCTTCTCAACAACCAAGATGAGCATAACAAATTAGTAACATGCCAGCCATGTTAAGTAAGTACTATTCCAACACAAAATTAACTTCTTTTTATCCATTTCAAATCTGAAGTTCATTATCAATCCAAGCAAAGCATACCTTTTGAATACTAGAAAACAAGTATTCAAAGACACGTGGTGTCATCCCACAATTGACACTGTGCCTTCCGGTGCCTCCCTCAATGTCCCCAAGCATTGTGTGAGTCTTTCCACTTCCAGTCTACAAAAGAACAATAAAAGAAACGGAGTGGGGGAATGCTACTCATTAAATAAGTGGTGATGGGAAAAGATCATTCTCATGAAATGAGAGTAATATACTACACAAATCTAACCAATGCAACATGATCACACTCTCAATATCTCCACTATCCAAGCAAAGAAAAAAAAATCCACTTTCAAACTCAACTGTAGAGGAAATCTGAAGCTATACAATGAGTCCCGTAACTATAAGAAGGAAAAAATAGACTAAATGAAAAAACCAATAAGGAATTAAGAGATACGTAAGGGTACTGACTTGGCCATAAGCAAACATGCAGCTATTGTAACCTCCCATGCAGTTTTCCACCATAGGCACACCAGCCAATTTAAAAAGCATCTCCTGATAAATCATAAAATTGAAGCCTGCCTGTCAGTATACATTTCACGAACTAAAAAAAGAAACAAGTAAATTAGAGTTTACCTGGCTGACATTCTCATCTGCAACAAGATCAAAGGTAAAACGTGATTCTGGATGCCCAGTCCAGGTAACTGTCTGGCAGCTCTCTTGTCTAACACATCTATTGTGTCCTTGTACTGATATCTCAGAACTACTCAATGGGCGTATTCTTATTATAACCTGGATACCAATAAAATACATCAATCAACTAAAAAGTAAAAACGCAACAAGATTGACTATTTTGCTACAGATTGATATACATTCCTCAGACCATGAAACCTGAAAATAACTACAGAAGGAGCTACGGAATTCTTCCAAATTAGTACCAAATATATTACATAGGTGCAATTCCAGCTATGTTTGATGAGTGGGAAGGTATACGAGGAAGCAGAAGCATACTTAACCATATGAATCACTGCTCTTATTCGTCAAAAACCACAACTTTTATTGGGCCACTTGAAATAAACATCTACCTCCTAAAACCAAGCTACCTCTTTTTCTTTTTTTTCAAACAACCGGATGTCTGAGCTAGCTTGTGCACACCTCAACTAATCCGGGGACCTTGAAATTAATGCCCGCGCAAGTGGTTGTAAGGTCTGAAATGTTTGACTTTGCGACCTCTTGGGGGCAAGCCCTTGTTGTATTACACCCACTTGGCCAAACCCCTTGGGGTTCAAACCAAGTACTTCTGTCTCAGAGTTTAATTGTAGTTTGTTAAATAATAGTAGCAGGAAAGCTCACGAACTACCAGTACTATTCTAGTACTGATTAGGTATAACACCAACTCCAACGATTTCAATTAGTTAAACAACAATCACTGCTTCATACAGTAAAAGTTCAGGCTTAGTATAACTCCTCCTACACTTTCTCTATCTACAATTTCCAAGCAACCAAACAATATGAAGAGGAAAGAAATAGCTTTCAGATCCGAATATCTGTACCTGAACATTATGGTCTTTCCAGAAAGAGGGGTCTTCGGTCAATTCGAAATTCCGGTTCACATTTCCTTCGCCGTTATCATCTCTCTCTCTTGAAATCTGAACCGCAGAGGCCGATTTGAAGAGGAGGTCCGGAGAGCTCCGAACCGAGGGCATCAACGATTCCGATGACTGTTCTTGGAACCCTAACCGGCTCTTGATCGCGCTCGCCGCCTCCGAAATGAACGGCATCGTCTTGGGGGTTGTGGACTGTGGCAAGGTTTAGGGTTTTTAGAAGAAACCGAGCAAAGATGGAAGTGAAGGAAAATATAGTGTGGAGAGAGAGAGAGAGAGAGAGGTGGATTGAATAAAGGAAGTGAGAGAGAGATCTTGGGGGGGGGGGGGGGAAGATTGACGGCGAAAGAGGGTTTTGGATTTCAAATTTTGGGGACCGTTTGGGAGTCAGATTTGAAAGTCCTGAGTGCGGGTCTTCAAAATTACCGATATACCCATTCAGTTACCAAATCAGTGATTTTGCTTTCTGTGCTGATTAAAGGTGTTTTTTTAGTAATAATGTCAAAACTATTTTGGCTGTGTTCGGTTAGTAGGTTTAGTTTTGTACTGTTTTAGTTTTGATGATGTAAGCAGGTGTAATAAGTGGAGAGAGATAGAGAGAAAAGTGAAAAAAGTGATGATGTAATCAAAACTGGAATAGTGTCAAAACTGGGCCAAACCCACTAACCGAACACAGCCTTTGTGATTGTGTCAAAACTCTAATGCATAAAAGGCATGTACATTACACATAAGTATAAATATTTTATGCATTGGAGTTTTGGCACAATCAAAAACAACTTTGGTATTAACATTTGCCTCTTTTTTTTTTAGAAATTTAAATTGTTATTTTATTTGGGTCTCTACTTAAGTCCACATCGTATTGGGTTTGAATACTTATGTTTCTATCCGAAAATTAGTTGAATAACCGATTATGCTCGTATTAATTGATTCATTACCTTTATGTGTATATAAAATACTCCCTCCTTCCCAATTTAATGGTCCTTCGTTCTAGTCTAATCGGATAAAAAATTGACTAAGTATATTTTAAAATTTGTAATAAATTTTATGTGCAATATAGATCTAATTTAATAGATCTCAATTAGTTCTATTAGAAAATGTTTTCAAAATCACATAAAACATTATAAATTACGAGATATATACAATTGAAAAATAACAAGAACTCCCAAAATCACGAAAACAAATTTCTTGTGCTTAAATAGAAGGAACACGTTCAAAAAAAATAGAAGGAACACAAAATCTCGACTGATGAGTTGGAAAAAAATTGCATGTGCAAAAATCATACTGAATGAAAATTGATGGCTTCATGGAAATTAACTAGTAAGAAAATGTTTTGTCAAAGGTATTTTGTGGTGGTTTTATTTACATTTAAATTAACTAGTAAGAGATAAAAATAGGAAAGAGTTGGGTTTAGATTTCAACTTTTCAAAACTAACTTCTAGGAAAGAATTGAAATGTCTACAAAAGGTGGAAGAAAGGACAACTAGCAATATCAACCTTTCGTGAACTAAGGGTATCATACGGTCAAAGGGTTTTAGAAGTTTAGGAAATTTCATAGGGTTTTGGATGTTTAGGCGCTTTCATTTGGTTTTAGGGTTTAGGCACTTTGGGTTTAGGGTTTAGGATTTAGGATTTAGGCACTTTAAAAGTATTCTATTTGAAAGGCTCTGTTTGTTCACTGTCCGGTTCAGACGTATTTTTATTTGATTTTTTTATTAAGTGTCCGGTTGGAATCAATAGGGAAGGAGGGAAAGGGGGTGTAGAAATCAGCTTCATATGGTTTGAAATTAAATCTCTAGTTGCTGATTTTGGGTCACATAAAAATGCCATTTTGTTCTTGCAATAGTTTTTGAATATGATTTCATTGTTATAATCTTTTTATTCGAGCACTATCCACTGTCATTGTGGTTTTCCTCCATTCAATATAGTGTCATTTGTTGATTTTGGTAAAATTCCTCTTGTTTTACCTCTTCTATTAGAGCATCACTAGTGGTATATTCAAATATTGCCACATCACATTTTGAGTATTCATTTAATGGGTTTATAAGTTTGAGTATCTACCCTTCTACAATGGTTCATTTGTGTTCATAATAAAAAAAGTACTATTCACTTTATTTTTATTCATAAAATGGGCACAACTTTAAATTTGTACATATATATTTTTATAATATTTTTACCATTTAAAAAATATTCACAATACGTTTAAAATGAGATCAATCTTGAACATATTTTGGTAAAGATTAAAAATTGATAATTTCAATTTTTGGGAGAAAGTGCAAAAAAATTGAATTTTGAATTAAGTATTTGAAAAATGGAGAGAGAATGTTGGTACTTTTGATACGGCGTGGTCCCCAAAATTTGGTTATTGAGGTTTGGTTATTGAGAAAGATTGGTAGTTTTGAGTATCCAAATGCCAAAAGTTGAGTATTTGTAACAAATGTTGCTAACTTTGAGTATTTATTCAAATACCATTGTGATTCTCTTTTGTGTATCAAAATACTCATCGTTGAGTATTTTTGTGTTTGAGTATACCACTAGTGATGCTCTTAGTAGGAATTTGGAATTTTAGTCACAAATTTTGATGCAAGATTGAACCACGAATAAAAAAAAAATGAACGTGGAAATTTTTGGATAAGAGGTAGTAAAGTTTGAAGTCTCTCCAAAGTTCTTCACTTGTAAACGAAATACGAAAAAGGTATCTGTGTCAAGTTGGGTCAAAACTTGTGATATTGGTAAGTTTAAAACTTGTGACATTGAGTGGTGTTTGTGCGTGTAGATTACTAATTTGAACTTGTGCTTTGACAAATGTTTATATGTGTCCACTCTTTGAATGCTTGATTTGTTGTTCTGTAACGTTATTGTTCTCTAACTGCTATTCGAGGAATTCCATTCGGGAAAAGGTATGGTTTTATGGTACAATGAATGGTGTTTTGTCATATGATTTAGTCTTAGACTATCTATAGCTCTTTACATAATCACTTAATATGAGCAAAAACTAGGGTAACAAACATTTTTTATACTATAGAGCAATGTATGCACGTAATAATTGCATGTGAATTTGAGGAAATAGTAAAGTGACTTGGGCGATTAACCATCCAACATTAAATAACCATTTAACGTTGACTTAAAGGTGGGAATCAAAGTTTAATGCCATTATCATACCGAACCTATGGACCGAAATCTTTATTCTAGAATAATGCTACGCACAGAAACATGAAGTTTATCAACTTGGCTTCATCTCTTTATTGGGTTACGACATGATATATAATGGGTACTTTTGAGCCTGGGGTACGGTAAAAATCATAGGAAAAAATCTCGGTATTTATTTCATGTAGCCAATACATGTTTAAAGTACCATGCCAAGTACCAAAACCTGGTACGGTTCAGGTACGAGTACGTCAAGTTTTAGAAGTACCCATGCTTTTGTAGGTCATGTCGTATCGGGCCATGTTAAGAAACTCTTGGCCCAATTTGCTTAATACGATACTAGAAGTCGTGTCATTTTGACCTTCAAAAAATGTACTCATTGAGATCGTTTAAATGGTGAAAAAAAAATTCGGGAAGTAGCTTTACTATTATTATGATCATGATTTAGTACGTAAGATAGGGTTTGAGTCTCTACTGCTTCCCATACGAGTAAGTTTGAATTGTCGTTCACCTAAATTGCTTTGGTTAATTTGCATCCTTGGAAGCGCAATTTTTTTCGCCGAATGGTCATACACCACTTGGATGGCCTGATACCTTGGCATATCTTGTCTTGCATGTGCTGCAGGTTCTGGCACAGTACATAATTGTCCAAATCATTGAGTCACCACAAGTTATTTACTCGTGTCACTTGGTAAACATTACACTCTAAGAATGCGGTTATCTTTGTATAACGAAATTCAACAAATAATATGGTTAGTGTGCAGCCAACTTGTCTTTGTAGGATAGACCATTTTTGTTCTCTGTACCTCTCCATTCTTCAGTGTTCTGCTTGGAACTAAATTGAGCAGTGTGTAAAATGTGTTGGTTGTAAAGCTCAGGGTTTGATATTATTTTTTGTTTGATCAAAGGTAATCAATTATCTATGTACAATATGAAAGAACCATTTAGGGAATGCACCACGTAGAGAGAGAAGCTACTAAACTAGAAGGACATGTGCACTGTGTTTTCAATAATATGTTTGTATTTATAAAGTGGTATGATAAAATTCCTCGCGGAAAAAAATCTGCTTGAAATGTAGCCTTTAGAGTATATAGTATTTTGATTTTATGCTACGTTGACCTGTGCATAGTCCCCTTTTCCCACTCTAGGTCCTGATGAAGAAGAAGAAGATGGCCCAACCGCAAGTTGATGGTTTCCTTGGGAGGAATCTGTAAAGAGTTAACCCCTTTAATTAATTTCATTAATTCCAATCATATATCAAACCTACCACATTGGGTATAAATCAAACCACACTTCACGATGACAAAACTAAAATAAGGTTGCACGATATATGAATTTCCGTAAGTCATTTTTGCATCAAGAGCCCGTAGTCGTTCCCACATTGCACACCCACCGCTCCATTTCTCGCACATGCCACCGTTACTCTCGTTGAATCAGATGAGACAAAAGCCGTATAATCCTATTATTCCTATTCAATTAAGATTCTCTCTCTCTCTCATTATTCGTATACAATTAAGACTCTCTCTCTCTCTCTCTCTCTCTCTCCTCACTTTCTATTGTTGTTTTCTAGGGGCTTCTAGTTGAACACTGGCTGAAGAGCATTGGATTTGTGTCCATCAACTGAACTTGTTTTCAAACGGGTAGAAATATGTTTTAATACAAATTATTTTTAAAGTGTCAATCAAACACCTGAAAATGAAAACGAAAAAATTATTTTCTAGAAAATTATTTGCTGAAAAAATCAAAATATTCACCTCCAATATCCGGGAGCGGGGCTAATGCAGTGGCTGTTAGGGCAAGGATTTCTTCATTGGCCCATGGATCATCGGAATGAGCTCCGTTGGCTGGCTCCATAAGAAGCACATTCAACAACAAAGAGAGTGTGTGAGTGAGAGAATGTGTGTGAGAAGACAAGCACATTCACTCACTCTCTTTTTGTATTTATAGGCCTAAAAAGTTCTCTTACCCACTCTCTTTTTGTACTTCTTTTTTTCTTGTCTTTGAATTACATTCAACATTATCGCTAGATGCATGTGTATGCAATTCCATTTCCTTGCTTTTGTGCTTAGTGATGGCTTCTTTATCTCAATATATTCTTTGTCGAGTTTTAATAAAAATTTTGTTGCCACTCAAAAAAATAAAATAAAATTTTGTTGCCGATAAAAATTTTAAAAAAAAGTTCTCTTAGAGCAACCCAGCAGACTAGGCAAAAATTGCTAGTGATCACTATACTTATCCATGTCTCTTTCAACAATCCCACAATATTATTAAATTAATCATTCAGCTAATTTGGTGCTCTGGGTCTAAGTCTTTACTTTGAATCAACACAAAATAGTTATCACCTTGGACTTAGACTGTAGATGTGTGATTTTTTATTTTTTCATTTCTAGTGTACGAAAATAAAAAGATGTGTAATTTATTTATTGATTTATTTGAATTGTGTGTTTTTCGAATCAATTATCCCTGGATTAATTGGAGGACCTTGCTCTGGACCTGCAATCGTGCGTTATTACTTGGACTAGGACTATAGATGTTAGGGGTGTCAAACGTGTTTGCCGTGCCATGTCGTGCCACTCAACTTCCATGCCAACCGTGCTTCGTGTTGTGCCGTGCCCGTTTACTTTATCATGTCGCGCCGTGCCGTGACATACCGTGCTCGTGCCGTGCCAATTTACTTTACCGTGTCGTGTCGTGTCGTGTCGTGTCGGGTCGTGCCTTCTTAAAGTAGTGACGTGTCGTTCGGTGCCCGATTAATTAATCGTGTCGTGCCGTTGACATTACATTAAGAGAGGGATGGTGCTGATGATCGAAAACCCACATGTTCGCTGGATAATGGTAGCAATTACAAACCCAAAAGATCGCTGCCACAACATTGATAGCAATTTCGTATAGAAATGCTTGCATTAAAAAAGTTTCACCCCACTGGTCTAGTCTTTTTAGGAAAGAGTGGGTGTGGGGAATGAGAACAAATGATTCCCACCAATCTGGCCATTCGATCAATACATGGCTCTTTTCCAATTGTTAATTGATTTGTTTGGTGTTGTTTTCATGGTTCTGGGGGTTTGAATTTGTTTCGTTGATGTTATTGGGCATGAAACGACAAATATATTTCTATTTGATTGGATTGGGATTGCTAGGAAAATGAGAGCGGAATGAGAATTGGCTTATATGTTTGACTGAAGTTAGTAATTTTCAAGAGTTTTTTGGAGATGTTTATTAGGTAATTTGAAAGTCTAAAAACATTCTTTACACCGGCGGTGTAATACAAAATTTTTCTTCAAATCAATTGCACTGCACCATGTGTCCATGTTCAACCTTTTTGGAACCACTGTTTGGACACATGGAGCAATGTAATAGATTTGGAGGAAACTTTGCCGGTGTAAAGAATGTTCTCGGAGTCGGCTGCAATTGCATCTATATATGATTGATCCTGTTAGTTCGTTGATTAGGAAGGCGGGGGGGTTGGAAAAAGGAAGGTTTAGGTGAGATATATATAGGACTAGGGAGGGGAAGGCTCAGCGATTTGAAGAGGAGTACTGGCTAAGAATGGATATATTCGGCAGTAGACTCTTCATTTAAGTTCAGAATTTGTATGTATAGGTGTCCCAACTCCCAAGAGTTGGAGAAGAGCATTCAGATAAACCTTTTCCCATTCAACACAAAAGTATAGTCCCACAACTTGTAGGGTTCACAATTGGATACAATTAATTACCTTAGGATGCACGATGCCAACGATTTGATGATCTTCATATCCGCAACTCGTGACAGATCAATTACACGTAGGTTTTTACCAATCCCCCAAATCGGTAGTGCGTCACAATCAGGCTAGTAGGATTGCAAGACACAAAAGGCGAACTTGCAACTTAGTAGTAAATAAATTTCCTTATTTAGTTATATCTAAAACAAAAATGATATGGGTACACCACACTCATGTACTGAAAATTAAGTTCTAAAAACTGAAGGCTGAATTTCTTAAGCTGTTTGGTATGTATTGAATTTTAAGGACTCAATAAGATAAGCGGTTTGATCTTTACAATGAGCTAAAGTCTTAAATTCCCTCATTTTCCAACTTTGCCCTTCATATATTCATGTTGGAATGCTAAAATCGGAAAAATATTTAAGCACATGTTGAGCATTGCCGTAAAACACATTTGGATCGTTGAATTCATAAATAAAAAATAAAAAAAATACTAATGTAAATGCACAAGTTAATCAAAATGAATCTGAAAATGCACAGATTAAACCTCAGCCGTTTTGTTTTCTTATATAAGAATAAACATTACATGAATTAACTGAATACATTTACAAACACCACAGATACACAGATATATGTATATGCACTAGTTAAAATTGCAATTTAATTAAGGTGTTTCGATTAGGATTTCTGTATGCAGCACATGCCAAGTTGCCAATTTTTCACTTTCGAAGAACCCATATGTGTTAAAGAGAAGAGACAAGACACAATTGGATCAAGCTTAGCTACAACCTAGTAGACAAACAGGCACTCAAGTTATGAACATATCAGGAATGCAAATAATAATTAGGAAACTTGTTGGGCATTATTAACAAAAACGAGAGATCCACATCTCAAACAGAAAAATCGAGAAATCCTATCTAAATTATTGGGGGTTCTTAACGAACTTGAAGGGTGTGGTATGGGGAACAGATTCTGAAACTATTAAGTACCCCTAAATTTGGTTTATTTCATTTTTACTTAACATATTTAGTTTTAAGTGCTAAATGATGTTATCAAACAAGGCCTTAACTAAGCTATCGAAAGTGGAGTGGTAGCCCAAAGATGCATTTGGCAAAGTTTAAAGATCACTAACAACATGTAACGTCCCGAATTTCAGACGTGTTATTTAAATCATGTGATATAAAAAGATTCATTTAAAGAAAGGGTTTTTATCTTAATTAGCAGCGGAACAACGTAACACAAAAATTCATTTAAAGAAAGGGTTTATCTCCTTCTTTGGCACATGGCATGAAACACCGGGGCACATAACACCATGAGTTTTTGACACTCAACTGGTCATATCAAGGAGTGCATAACTAAGATTGAGGTGACTCTCTCAACACAACTTCTTATACAATACTAACATTGTCCATTAGGAGACGTGACCAACACCGGAAGACTCTAGGGATAAACATTCCAGAAACACACCCAAAGTTGTTTTTCTTTTTCTTTTTCTTTATAGAAATCAAACCAAAATTTTCAAATGCTCTTCTGTGTGATATAATATACTCACATTTAGCAACCTAAGATGGACTGAAATATTCGTAATTGAAGAAAATATGAAAACTCTAAAGAAAGCATGGATACACAGAAAAGAATCAACTTTCATCCATCTCCCCCTTCAAAGGATTAAGGAAGAAGAATTAGCTTCCAATAAACCATATTCTGGACTCAGAAAATAAAGGGGATCAACCCATAATAACGCAAAATTTACTCGTTTAACTCAGAGACGTCTCGAATATCCAGAACCCGCACACTTCTTGCAAAGTATCAATCCTGCAGAGAAAAAAAATAGACAGGTGAGAGATATATCATCTATGAATTGCTAGACATCCACATTCCAATACATGTTTGCAAGTATTTTTTTTTATTGGCACCTCACTACCTTTTATAAGTTGAGTTTGGACTAAATTAGTTTATGGGAAAGAAAGTCAGTATTATTTAGATTTAGGTTACTTTTTTTTTATCTTTCCGTCATTATTTTTAAAGCACCGAATGTCTACATGAGAGAAATCTGAAAGTATAATTATATAGCCAAATAAAAATTACGAGAAAATAACCAAAAAGACTCGGTCGGTCAGAAAGACCAAAAAAACTATGGTACTGAGCTAATAGCTTCAAGTTGTTCAAGAATCATATCATACATTTAAAGTCTAAACTTTCAGGTCACTACCACAACTATTATGGCACTACAATTACAGTTCGATAATCTTTAATGATTGACTCAAGAAGAAAGGGAAAATGGCCCCTGAATCGGTTAAGGGAACTAAAAATACCTGCACCTTTGCACACCCGGCAATCAACCATTCCTGTTTCTTGCTTCATCTTTCCGTCATTACAAAAGACACATTTAGTCCCTCCTACCCATCAGCAAAAAACACCGTCAGTAATTTGCTGTTTTCCCCAACATCCATTCAAGATAATTACTAGTTAGAGCATCTCTAGCCCTTACTCAGATTTACTCAAATGTGAGTAAAAACTCCATTTGATATCATCCTCTTCAATGGCAAATCCATTTTTCACTCAAATTTTGCGTCAAAGAAATTCAAAAACCTTTTACTTTTATTATTCTCTCACCTCCACCCCCCAATCCCACGAGCCCTCCTCCTCCACCGCCAACACATCCTCCAAATTCGAAAAATCAGCTCCAGATCTGGGGAGAAATCCAAACCCCACCACCAGCACCAGTGGCATAGCCAGGAATAGGGAGCAGTACCATGAAAACATAAGCTAAAAAAAAAAATCCACGACAAAATGATATGGAAACATGAACTTACTTTGTTAAAAACACTAGCAAAAAGTAACATATGTATTTATATATATTCATAATCTCACATGTTAACTGTCCATAAAAAATACAAACAAAACAGTCATAGTCATGAACAAAAGTTGCTAAAGGCTTTACAATAGACCACGACGAGTTTTTATATTTCGAAAATTTTGCATGATAGTTATAGTCAAGAAAAATCTGAACATCTGATTTTATACTTCATATATCAAAATAAAAAAATCCCCGGTGGTCCCTTCATAAATCCGCCTCTGCCCATCACCACCGACCCTTCCCCTTTCTCTCTGGTCGACCAGATTTCTAGAGAAATCCACAACCCATCACCAAGACCTAACCCTCTCTCTCTGGTCAACCAGATTTCACCAACTCCAAAATCCTAACACTGACAACTACCACCAACGCTCATCATCGCTAGGCGCCAGCTGCCTCCACCACCATTGCAATTTTGAGTCAAGAATTGGATCTTACTCAATTTCAGTAAGAAAAAAGAGTAAAGCTCCATTTGAAATGGGTATGGGTAAAGGATTGGTGCTGATTTTTGGGGGGTTTTACTTGGATTTGACGAGGACTGGAGATGCTCTTACTGGAATAACAAAAAGGACATACAGGAAGATTCAGTTTTCAATAATAAATTGGTGGTATAGTCACTAAGGTTCAGGCTATGCAAACATTAAGGCAGTAAGAGGAATGCAAGGATAAAGCTACAAGGAGAATTGTTCTTTCTGAGCAAAATAATAACTAGGTCCAGTTTTGGACGGAACATTTAGGGGCATGTAATTGTCTGTTTACTGTGGTACGGTAATTCAACCGGATATGGCTCAATCGGGTTCCTAGCTCGGACCTGGGTTAGGCTTATGATTCACCTAGATCTGCAAGGCAAAGAACCACCGTTAATGCCTGACCGGCCGCTGATGACTGGGAGGCACTCCAATGGTTAAATAAGCACTTGGAGGAAGAAGGTAAGTACAGATCACTAAGATTGCTAGGAATGGCATACGTCTTTATGGTAGAAGATTGTACTTTACATAGAGTCACCTGACTTGCCCTCCAAGTATTTCGTGCATGGCACATGCGATAACCGCTTCGAATGATGTCATGTGTGACGTATTGAGTGTGGCGGCTATGTTCACGTGCCTGAATTGCCTCCTGAGATTACACGGGTCAAGTGGTTTGGATCCGGGACGGGCATTGACCAACCTGACTGGTTCCAGATAGTTTGGGTGGAATGTTTGATCCCGATAACGACGCTCGATTGCTGACCCGCAACGAGTGGGTCTGACCCAATGATCTGATCTGGCCTAGTGCTTGGCCAGTAGTGGCTGTTGGAACACTGGGCCTGATGGGACCCCGCCTGGTTTGGCCGACTACATTTACTACTTGACAACCTAACTAAAATACTCTATGACATTTGAATAGCCTAAGAGCGACCAGAAGTTCATCAATTCATTAGAAACTCTCCTTCATTTTCCTGGTCCTGTTCAATGCACACGCATCAAAGTAGATCGGTATCACTCATCACCATTCCCTTAGGCTATCTCCAGCCCTTAAAACCATCTCCAGCCCCTGACCCAAATCCACACTCAAACTGAGTTTTATCATTTAACTTGCCCCAATCAGACTCGTTTCATTTACTCAACTATTATCCGATCTATTACCAATTTTTCATTTCCATAATTTACGCAACTCATATCTTCTAGTCAAAATTGACACGCACCAATTAAATAGTAATCAAATGTGACTATGTCTATTGGATTGACTTAAAATGAATTGAGTTTGTACTCAAATTTGAGTAAAATCCCGGGTGAGGTTTGAAGATAAATAACTTAATAAATTAACATGAAAACAAACCCACCCATCAAAGAAGGAAGAGATTACCATTTCCAGCACACCTCTCACAAGGAACAGGATCTCCCTACACAAAAGAACCCACAAATTTTTAACCAAAAAAAAAAAACACAAAACCAAACCCATTTTACCAATTTCTATAACCACACAAAACCTAACCCAGGGGATGGCTTGGTGGTCTGGTCAAGACCTGGGAGCTAACCCTCGGGTTCAAAACCTGCCTGGGCTATCACTTCCTTTGGAGTAGTCCACGCGGTGTGTGTAAGCTGGCCGAACACTTAGACTTATAAAATAATAACTCAAAAAAAATTAAAAAATTAAAATAAAATTACAATCAATACCTTGAGACCCAAAAAGAGGGAGAGAGCGATGGCGGCCAAAACGCTGATGGTGGCGAGAAATGTCTGAGTGTCCAACGGCCTGTCGAAGACGCTGAACAGTAGAATGGGTTGGAGAGGGAAATGGGTTGGTTGGAGGATTTTGAGAGAAGAAAAAGCGGACAAAATTGGGATTTCTGGTTTTGTTGGGAGTTGTGAGGGAATAATAGAGGCGACGACGGATCGGAGAGAGCAATGAAATAGAGGTGTGGTTGAAAATGAGGAGGATGCGGGGGGTGTAGAGAGAGAGTGGAATCGGTGGAATGAGGAGGAGTGAGAGAGTGTCGCCATGGATAGAGAGAGAGGAAATTTTGTGGAGCTCAGCTTATGAAGCGGTTAAAAACAGAGGTTGTGCTAATTACACTAAGCACCCCTGCACTTTTGCTCGAATCTCACTTGATCTCTCCATTTTCATTTTTCAGGACCGTTTAGTATAGGGGTGTACACGGTTCGGATCGGATCGGATCGGATTGACATGAATCTAATCCTAATCCGCGAGTCACGGTTTTTAGAAAATACAATCCGTGTCCGGACCAAAAGTCTCACGGTTCGGTTCTAATCCGATCCGCGAGTCACGGATCGGTTCCGGTTTTATCCACGGATTACATGTCATACATAAACAAGTAACAAACAGTTTCATCAAAATAAAATCCTGAAAAATCCAAGGTAGAAAAAAGAGAGACCTTAGATGGAGCATGTGATGACACAACCGGGGTCTAAACAAGCAGCAGTGGAAAGCATGTAGCTTTGTTCAGTTACATAGTGGAGTAGAAAAAAAGACCGTTTAATAGCAACAAAAAAAAAAAAACAGTGAACACCTACTAAATTCAGTGAACAACTACTGAATTGATTAAAGTCCAATACAAATGCACGGCAGTGGAATTAATACATCAAATGGTGTAACAATTAACCTCCTAGATTTTATAGGAGATAACATGTATAACCCTATATCAAATTGACAATATTTATGAAAGTGGTAAAATTATCTATACATACATACATGATACATACATACATATATATTTATTTAAAAAAATTATATATAATAAAATATCACAGTCCGGATCGGTTAATCCACGGTTTCAAAATCAAAATCCATGTCCGGACCGCGAGTCACGGTTTATTATTTTTTGGATCCGTGTCCGGACCATTAATCCACGGTTAAAATCCAAAACGTGCGGATCGGTTCGGTCCGGACCGGATTCACGGTTCACCGATTTTTTTGTGCAGCCCTAGTTTAGTAAACATTAGAGCGATTAAAGTGCCCCCATTTCTTTTCTAGTTTTTGAATTGTATAATTTCAAACGACTAGCATGGATTATGCGGAAGCGGGGGAGGTGCTGTGCACAGCTATGCTATGCATGGTGTTGTGCACCCCTCGGCCGTTGGATCGAGTTTTGGACGATTCGGATGTGTTTTGATTTTTTACCGGTAAAAAAAATCAAAATTAAAAAAAGATTGTCGAACACATCCGAGCCATCCAAAGCTCGATCCAACGGCCGAGAGGTGCACAACACAACTGTGCACAACACCTCCCCCGAGTCCGGATTATGCACATTTGCAAATGTTTAGATTATACTACCTCTCTGTCCCTAGTTTTTGTTATCCTAATTCTCACTTTTTATTGTCCTAAGATTTTTGTTCCAATTGTAAAATAATGGGCAAAAAGGTGGTGAGTTTATATTTTTAGAGTTTTTTTTCGATCTCTCTCTTAAATTATCACTCATATCTCTACTTTATACTTAAACTTTCAAAATCCTTTATGTAATCCCTGAACTACTTATTTGAAGTTCATGTGGTCCATTTTTTAACACCCGTTAGTTTTATGGACGAAAAATGTTCTGTGTGCACGTCATGGGTGATTATTATCCCAAACCCAAGGGTAAAAATGTTAGCTCCTTACTTCCCTCCCCATTTGACTGAATCATCAACTCCGTCTCCACGAAACACACACAGAGAGAGAGAGAGAGAGAGAGAGAGAGAGAGAGAGATATGGAGGAATCACAGGAAATTCTCCCAAAGTCACTGACAAATTCAGGAGTAACGATCCCACCAGACGTGTCTTCGATCAGAGACCTCAAGCCGACGACGTTGTATGAGATTTTGAAAGATTATTGTTTGACAAAACATCACTACTTTTATCCATTTCATCAAATCAAAACCCTCCCCACTTCCAGTGAAGCACTTCCCCACCATTTATCAAATCAAAACCGTCGGATCAACGCAGCCAGCAGAAAGAAAAATCAATGGGAATTCCAGGCGTCATTCTCTCCTCGATCCCTCGCCATGATTCGATTTTTGTCCATTGGTTTCTTCTTAGACAACTAGAGTGGGAAAGAGAGACAGAGAGAGATAGACGTGTGTGTGTATATATATATACAACAAGGATCCAGTCCACACCCTTATATTTGCACCTTACATCCAAACCTTCATTTCCCGATCAAATTTTCATGATTCTAACCGTATTTATGAAAACTGCTCGGATTAAGCCCTTCCCGGTCATTTTTTTTTACTGATTTCTCGCGTGAACCCTTAAAAACACCTTCTAAACACATTGGACGGTTCAAATCCCAGCCATTTGGCCGAGAAGGGGGTGGTCAGGGAGTCCTGACTGGATCCTAAGTGTATATATATATATATATATATACAAGGTCTCCCTCAAAGAAGGAGTTTGTGGACTTCTAACGTAGGCCGTTGGATCTAATCCAACGGCCAGGAAATAAACTCCAATCTCGCGGGTTAGAAAGGGTACTGAACCGGGTAAAAATGTTTGAACCGGTCCGGGTCACTTGCTAAACCCTTTCCCCTATCCCTTTTTCATTTCAATCGTGTTTCTCAGATTTTTTAGAGAGAGAGAGAGACAGACGATTTGGAGAAGAACGATGATCGAATAATCCAAGAAGACGACATGGTGACGTTTCTCTCTCTCTCTCTCTCTCTCTCTCTCTCTCTCTCTCTCTCTCTCTCTCTCTCTCTCTCTCTCTCTCTCTCTCTCATTTTTCTGTGTCTGATTTTCACTTTCTTTGAACCATCAAACCCTAGGTGGAAGAAGACGCGAAGAACCCTAGGTCGAAGAAGACCATCGAAGCTCGAATCGAAGGTCTCTCTCTCTCTCTCTCTCTCTCTCTCTCGTTTGAAAACCCTGATTTCTGTAGTCACTCCCTTAAAGGCTTTAACGTTCTTGCTGTTATCGCTTGATTACTCTCAGAAATCAGGGCTTGTCAATATCATGTTGTAGCAAGCTTTCTGATAAGAACTTTGCACCCGAAGGTAGCGTAGTAGTAGCAAGCTTCGTAGGAGGGAGAAAGATAGAAAAGCAAGTATTCCGATTGAAATTCCTAGTATCATCTTGTAGTGGGGCTTATGCTTTGAATTTGGACTTAAACCACGATTGCCTTTATAGATGCAATGGAAAATATGGGTGCTATCTGTTACCTTCATAGCTCACCCACATACACACGCAGATAGTTAACATTTTTGTTATTGTGCCTGACTGCTTTGTTTAGTGTAGTTGACACTTGTTCCATATAATGTATGTTGAAGTGGTTGTACATAGATAACTATATCTCATCGAGTCTCATAGTTCCTACAAGCAATATGTTCAGAGAGCATGAGAAATTTACCCCAAGATATCATGTTGTTGTTCCTGTTAGCATCCTTTTGTGCAATATTCTTTTCTTTATTCAATTGAAAACCCTCATTTTTACAATGTGAGCTAGTCCTATTTTGATTCTACTGTAACAAATTTGCTTGTTGACTAGTTTAGAGCAAAAGGAGCATGTTATTCTGGGTATGCCTCAATTGGACAGTGTATGTTCTCATGTAATTGATCTGAACCTGTCTATGAAAATGTTGCTGCCAATTAAAAATGCTCAAGTTGAGTTCATTACATTAGTTTATGGCCTTGTAATTGATCTTAAATGTTGCTGCCAATTATAATGGTAACTTATAACTGAAGGGGTGTCATGGGTCAAATTTTGCTTGCAGGGGCAATGTGCTCCTGTTGCTGTTTATGAAGGCAATATGCTCCTGTTGCGGTTTGTGAAGGCAATTATTTTGTGGCTCGCTAGAAAAGTTCACTTCATATACTCCTTTTGCTCTGGCCCTTTGCTCCTTTTCGCTGGAAATCTGGAAATCTGGACTTGCTCGCTGGAAATCTGGAAATTTTCGCAGATTTGGAGATGCTCACTGGAGTTCTTTGGACTTATTTTTATGTACTTGGTTTTAGCTTTTATGAACCTTTGTTAAGAACCTATGGTAACAAAGTACTTTAACATGTGCCGGCATGGAATTCCCTCACTTTCAAACAACTTACAACTGCACGAAACACGGTTCGAGGATTTATCTATCGAAACCTCATGACCCTTCAGAGCATTCTCCATGTCCCTCTTAACATCCCACTTTATACATTGTTCATCTTCCAGTGTTTTCGTTAGCACATACGTGCTATTTTGGAAGACATACGCGCTATTTTGGAAGAGTTCTTCTTGAAACTTTTAAAAAATAAACCTTGTGTAGATTTCACTCATTGTCAACTCCATGCCCCACATGGTTTTCATACGTGGCTTCTCATTCATATCTTTATGATCCAAATCCAAATCATTGTGACGTAAATGTGACAATGCCCTATTAAATCGCGTCACAAAATCCCACAATGAATTTTGAGAACACACATACCTCTTGAAGAAAGCATGAGAATTTTCAGCTCTTTGACTACTAGTCATGCCGGCGGAAAACATGTGTTTCATGTAAATTGAAACCCATCTCTCATGAATTCTGTACAAGCCATGCAACCAGTCATTGTTCGACAACCCAACTTTTTGTACAACATTCACCCATCCTGCTTCGAACTCTTCAAGGCTTTCGGACTTCCAAATACATTTCTTGAACTCATCATGATGTTTGACATAGGACAATGCACTTATTTTTTCAGAAAATTTACTGACAATGTGCCAAATGCAAAACCTATGATGCGTATTTGGAAGAACCGTAGCAATTGCCTTTGCCATGGTCGGATCTTGATCAGTTATGATCATTTTGGGCGGGCCACCGGGCATCACTTTCAACCATTCCTTCAAAAGCCACTCAAAGGATTCAGCTTTTTCTTCAGTAAAAAAGGCACACCCAAACAGAGTTGTCTGCCCGTGGTGATTAACCCCTAAAAAAGGTGCGAAGATCATATTGTAGCGGTTTGTTTGGTAAGTTGTATCAAAAACCACCACATCCCCGAAGTATTCATACGACTTTCTACATGTCGCATCAACCTAAAAACAATCCTCCATCCTCCCCTCAGCATCTTCCTTAAATTTAAACACAAAAGCTGGATTCTTTTTCTGTTCGATGTCAAAATGCTCGAACAACATATTGACATCCTGTCCCAGTAGCGCTTTCCTCCTATCCCTCTTGGCATTACGTAGATCTCATTCTAAAAATCCCACCTTGTCAAGACCTCCGGATTGCACCTCAAATAAACTCATTCGTTGGCACATTGGGACATTTGCTTCCGCTAATTGTTGTGTTAAAGCTCTTTTTGCAAGTGGCACTTCACGATGAGATCGCAACAAATGCACTCTCTTTGGTGTCGTAAGAGGGTGGCTATGACCCTCGACAAATTGGGTGACCACAAACTCGCCACCAAACCGATTTTTATCCACTGCCAGTTTTGCACCACAAAACTCTCTACTTGTCCCCCCGTCTTCGTGTGGTTGTCTCAGAATTTTGTACACTAGGTTTTGGGACACTCACTCCTTGTTTGCAACAAACATACTCTTTCCTAATGATCTCACCCTCCCTACTCTTCTTGGTAGAATGGTGTCTCATACCAAATCCGGCTTCTTTACCATAACTATTGTAAAATTGGTGAACCTCATCTAAAGTGTGAAACTGTTGCCCAATTTTCGGTATCAAATCGTTGTTAGCTTGCGGATAGTAAAGTATTTCCGAAGAATTACCCAAATTCACACGGTTCAGATGGTGCTGACAATAGTTCCATATTGTCCAAAGACTGCATTCTAATCTGCAATGCCATTAAAACCATAAATGTTATTAACCATATGTTCATGACAGCCATCTGGAAATAAAAATTCATAAGATATATTGAATGGGTGGTGTATAATGGTACACTACTACAGGTTTATTTCTAACCTATAATGGAAACACTGCAATGCCATTGAACACTATTGACAGCAAGTTTAAGCATGACAAAGGATCCCAGTAATTTCAAGTATTGGAAGAAGTGGTCAAAAGATCAAATAATTGACAAAGAAGCGCAAATGGCATGGAATTATTAATACAAATACCAAGTCCTCATTTTGTGCCAGAGTTTTAACTATTCTAGGGCTAAACAGGTGCTGAAAAGAAATGGCATAATCAGTCGAAATGCCATCAACAGAGAGCATATGAGAAATGCCAACAGGAAATTATGGAACAAAATTGATGAAAATACAAACTAACATAAGCCCCACCTAGATGTGACGAAATTAAGATTTTATGCAAACTAAATGGCCTGATTCTAAAAAAAGGGTTTTTTCAGAGAAATATCGAAAGCCATCACATTTTTCAGTTTTGAGAGTAATCAAACGAGAGAGAGAGAGAGAGAGAGAGAGAGGACCTTCGATTATCTCTGTGTGAGCTTCGACCGTGGGTTGTTCGCGTCTTGTTCGACCTAGGGTTTCAAAACTAAGTGACAATCAGAGAGAGAGAGAGAGAGAGAGAACGACAGAGAGAGAGAGAGAACGACAGAGAGAGAGAGAGAGAGAGAGAGACGTCACCTAGGGTTCTTCGACGATCGATCGTGTTCTTCTCCAAATCGTCGTCTGTGCTCTCTCTCTCTCTCTCTCTCTCTCTCTCTCTCTCTCTCTCTCTCTCTCTCTCTCTCTCCAAAATCTGGGTTTCACGTTCAAATGACAAAAGGTAAAGGGGAAAGGGGTTTAAGAGGTGACCCGGGCCGGTTCAGTGTTTAGTTGTGCAGTTCAGTGGCATCTGACCCGCACGTTTTAAGTTTATTTCCTGGCCGTTGGATCTAATCCAACAGCCTACGTTAGAAGTCTGCAAACTCCTTCTTTGAGGGAGACCTTAGTAGAACACTATTGTATATATATATATATATATATATATATAGAGAGAGAGAGAGAGAAGACGTGTAGATCCGATGGAGGAGCTGCAAATCAAGGTGGCCCAAGTTGTTCACGTCCTAAACCATGACTCTTAATCATGCAACCGCGTTCGGCGCAAACCAGTGGTTGATTCAGTTTCAGCAGACATATTCGGCTTGGGAAGTCACCACCTCCATGGCTCCATCCTCACCTCCAATCATCGTCGTGATCATCGCTCTTTCCTTGATGATTTTGAAGTTGTCTTCGCCGCTCAAATTCTCAAATGGAAGGTCCATTCATCTTACCATTGACTTTGGGAGAATATCCTGCGATTCCTCTCTCTCTCTCTCTCTCTCTATATATATATATATATATATGTGTGTGTGTGTGTGTGTGTGTGTGTGTGTGTGTGTGTGTGTGTGTGTGTGTGTGTGTGTGTGATATCTGTGTATCAGTTACTATTAAATGGGACTGATGTTTTTACCCTTGTTTTGGGACCATGATCACCGATGACGCGAACACAGGTACTTTTCCGTCCATGAAACTAACTGGTGTTAAAAAATGGACCGCATGCACTTCAAGTAGGTAGTTTAGGGACCACATAAATGATTTTGAAAGTTCAGGTATGAAGTAGAGAAATAGGTGATAGTTTAAGGGATATATTGAAAAAAAAAAACTCATATTTTTAACCTTACTTTTAAATCTAAAGTACATGAAATGTTAATATTTTGAAGGGTAAAAGAAGAAAATGACAGATGCAATAATGATGTTCCCCTAATAAATTGAAATTCCCAAAATGAAAGAATAAATTGAAACAGAAGGAGAATTTTTTATTTTTTTATTTTTTTAACTGAGTTTCAGAGTTTAATTCCCCCTTGTAGTCTTTCACATGATCACAAGTAAAAAATAAGAACCACATGAACTGCAAATAACCACTAGTGTGTGTATGTATGTATGTATGTATGTATGTAGAGAGGGAAAGGGTGTATGTTATGTTATTGCATCCTACTCCCCAATCATAACCGTCCTTATGTTAACCATTTTAGATGACTTTATTTAAGATGATTAACTCTCTTCTTTTTTTTTGTGTGTATTGAATTTTTGTTTTATATTCTAGTTAAATTTTCACTTTTTAAATTCATCTTGAATAGAGGAATTGAAAAGGTTAATATACACATGTGTTTGTGCGCATACGTACCATAGACAAAAGCACTAGAGATAAAAATAAGTGATGTAATTGCAAATTTTATCCTTTTTAATCTTTGATGATCTTCTTATATGTAATGTTCGTAATTAATTTGCAACCTGTTAAGCCGCGTGTGGATTTTGACATTTTTGTAAATATACTAGCATCATGAACTGCTCTTTTAATTACTGTATATAGGAGTGTAGGTATTTATATGGTTTCAGTAGTTTATGTGTATGAGTGCAGGAATGAACAATCAATTATTTTGGTGATACGGAACTTTATCACATATCCTTTTTCTATATATATATATAAATTATGTCGGGTTTATAGGAGTCGAACCCAAGAAAACTTGCACACAAAAAAAAAAAGGTTCCCAATATAAAAGTTTGTTTCGCGATAAAATTTAATGACTTTATGCACGAGTGATTTCTAGTTGTTTAATAATTTTCAAAAGGTCATACAAAAGGTCATCAAAGATAAAAGAAAAGGTAAAAAAAAAATTATCATATTACTTATTTTCTCTCTATTTTTTGTTGTGTGTATATATATATATATATCACAAACAACGAAAATTTTTCTTTTGCCTATCTCTATCCCCGATGAGTCGAATACAAAGCTTTTATTTGATGTTGAGGACTAGTTCCGATAAGAGTCCATCATATTGCAACTGAACGCATTTTTGTTCTACGTCTACAACCTATACCTCCCCGGCAAGTTTTCGTCATTGAATAAATAAGATGGTATATACATATATATCGCGATTCTGTTCACACAACTTTTAATACAAAAAAATATAAATCACCCATTTTGAAGTTCCACGCAAATGACCAGGAGCTGTTCAATTTGTTTAAAACATGTTTTTGAGAGTTACCTCAAAAAATCAACTCATTCGGATATCAGAACGAGCTTGATCGGAATTTGCCAAAATTTGTTTTGATACAAATTGAATGAATCAATCAAGCACTTACCGTTATTCGAATGAGTTGATTTTCTACAAGCACGCTTAAAAACATATTTTAAATGAATTGAACGGCTCCGATTATTAGTGTAGGACTCTGATTATTTTTTTGGCAAAAGTTGCGTCAAAATTTATGCGGACAAAAGGAGTTTATTAATCTTTGGAAACAAATTACAAAGATTAAAAGGACTCAAAACGCGAGGTATCTCAAAGGAGCAAGAGAAGCCAACAAGGCTCCCCTTAAACCGATGATCAAATGCCGTCAGGACGCAAAGAGGGAGAAAAACAACTCCAGATTTGCAAGATGTTAATCAAGACCGAGAAAAACACCAAACCTCACAAAGATGATCACCAAAACCAAACACTGAGATCAAGAATCAATCATCATTGCCTAAGGCTGTAAATGAACCGAGCTGTTTGTGAACTGTTCGAGGCTCAACTCGGTAAAGGCTTGTTCGAGTTCAATTCGAGTACTAAACGAATTGAACCTGAGCCCCAATTTTAGACTCGTTTAATAACTGAGCCGAACCTGAACTTGATAGTATTCAGCTCGACTAGGCTCGCGAACTAAAGTATAAATGCATATCACACAAGAACTTCACATATATATAAACTTTTACATGTACATAACAAAATTTTTATAATTTGTTCATAAATAAACTATTAAAATATAAACATAATTTTTTATATGCCTTTTACATATGTATGAACTTATTTATTTCATTTTTTTAAAAAAAACTTATTTATTTCAAAATAAAGTACTTATTTGAGAGAATAAATATCTAATAGTTTAGTTTGTTAAGGCTTGTGAACAAGTTCGAGTTCGACTCAAACATCGGCTAGATCGACTAGTTAAATTTTCATTGAATTTGAGCTCGGCTCGAGTTCGTTTAAAAACCTAATAAACGAACTTGAGCTTTCTACAGCTCGGCTCGATTCCGTTCGTTTACCGCCCTAATCATGCCTAAGAGCTTGACCCTTATGCCTCCGCCCATGCCAACAGAGGATCCCACATAACCACGTACACGTGCGCATCGGATGGCTGCAGACATCTCTATATCTGAATATTACGTCCTACAGATCCAGATAGTTGTGTCCGCGATACTGTTCAAAGAATAACAATCGAAAGAAGAGAGCAGGAGGTAAAATCTGGATAAACATGTAATAATGTCGTGTGTAGTAAACAGAAGGCCCGACCAGATAATTATCCAATACTTTGTCGATGGACATGAAATGGGTAGCTTTTTTTAAAATGCCTCTTCATTTTCATAGCTCAACCACACAAAAGTAGAAAATTTTGCCTCATATCAACCATTTTTCAACTCCTTTCTTTTTTCCACCAAGTCCTGAAACCACTTGCAACCCCCTACAACAATGCACCCCTAGGAATATCTATTGATGATATCTCATCCAGAAGAAACCAAAAATGGACAATGCTGAGGATTAAATTCTAAACAAAACTATGAACACACTCCCTACATATATAAAAATCGGAATTAGCAGTCCCTTCCAACATCAATTTGGAATGAGGTTTCCACCAAAATTAAGTTTTACAAAAACCCACGAGGATACCCAGAAAGCAACCCCTCATTTCCCAAAACATATGAGCGAGGGAAAAATGGCAAGCACGCACCCAAACCATACCCTGTATTATCTCCCTAGTCCAAAATCTCGTTTATGTTTATGTACCGTCGGAATAAAACTACACGGTTGATAGGATGCCACCAACCAATCACCCACAGAGGGAATTCCATTGAACAAACAGTAGAAAAGCAGACGGAGTGCTTGATACCTCGCACACCATCACCATGTCAACAGTAACTTCCATTGGTTCTTCCAAAATGACTTTTCATTTGTACAGAGCAACGAGCGGCTTTAGTTTCTACCCTAGTTATATATCTTTACTGCCTTCTCAAATGCGTGACGATTCTGAAAAATGGATTATGATGTCAAATCAAGCAAATGGATTTATGCACATAAAGCAATGGACTGCAGAACTTTAAGCAGCTTCCAAGAGATCTCCACTTTATGACAACCAAAAATTAGGGGGGGGGGGGGGGGGACAAACCATGCTATAGCAGAATATATACTGACATGGATATCCGGATACAATCAGCTGAGAGGGCAGGAGTACCTGATTAGCTGCATAAGCCCTTTTAGGAGCATTATCAGAGTGCTCCAATCCAAGATACTGATCCCAAGCACCATAAACATCTCTTCTCTGCGGAAAGATGATTCATATATCAATCCAATACGGTTTTAATAAACAAGCAACATCACTAACTTTAGGAAGATAGAAAAAGAAAGAAATGCACACATGAAACCGGCCGGAGACTACATCAGAATCTTCAAGATACTCTGGTCGACCAAGTGAAAGAAATGCAAATTTCCACTGGACAAAAGAAATTATAAAGAACGCAAGATTTCAGCAGAAGAAAGTCAACAAAAGCAATTGATAGTACATTAGGACTACTAAGTGTGCCGAGAACATGAAAATATCTAGCGTTCACTTGGAGTAGATATACCTTGGCAAATTCCTCATCTGGAACCTGCAATTTCTTCTGTACTCGGACTTTGACCTCAGCTAAAGTCTCACCCTCATGGATGACCAAGAAAAAAGGCTCCCCAAAGTTCTGAATCTGCTGCTAACAAGGAGAAATATAAGACTAAGAAAATAAAGTCCCATGAGTTTGTCAGTGTTCAGCCAACAGCATCAACTAATCCAGAGATAGAAAAAGAGAGGGCATAATATTCAGGGTGCCTATATGAGAAGGTTGTTTACGAATTAGTTACCATCTGATTTTGAGCGGTCTCCTTCGTGAAGTGGTATACATGAATTAACCGATCATGAGGACCAAGGTTTTTCTCTTCTTCTGGAACCTGCACCATGTTGAAACAAGAGCTGGTAAATAACCCAAGTTTGACATAATTCAGATGCACATTGCTTTTTAAACCAACATATTTATCCAGATTTGGTTTAAGAAACAAGAAGAAAAAAGCGGGGGCAGGCACAGGGGGTGAGGAATTTAACGGTTCCATTGACTTGCAAAATGTCTATATAAGAAGGCATGCTCAAGATACATATATTTTTTTTTTCTTGTGCTTTCCACCTTTGTGCCCTTGACAGAACTCAATGGGAAAAAAAAATGGATTTATGTAGCCAGCTCCAATTGATTTGGACACAAGGCTCAGTTTGGTTTCGTTTGGTTTCCACCTTTGTTTGTTTAGAGGGGATAGGGTTTTGCAGTATTAAATTCAAGAAATGTCAAAGTGATTGCACGGGTAAAACAGATGTTTCAACTGAGTTGACACTCCTAAAGGAATGTCCGACACCTTTTTAATACTCCCTCCGTCCCAAATTAATAGTCCACGTCACTATTCTAACTTGATGAAAAAAAACTTTGTATCTTGTAACATATAAGACTTTGTATATGCAATATGGATCTTATTTGATAGATCTCAATTAGTTTTATTTTACAAAATTTTTTATTTCTTAAAAAATATTATAAATTGAAAAGAGAATCGAAAAAGAGAAAGTGGACTATTAAATTGGGACGGAGGGACTAATAAATAAAGTAGAAATATTGGACACCTTAATGGAACTTCGTGACAATTCGTGAGGCTTCCGAGTAGGGATGGCAGTTCAACCCGTCCCACCCTGAACCAGCCCAATCAGGCAGGTTTTTTTCAAATTTTCGGGTATAGAGTTGGGGTCGGGACAATTGATGAATTGAAGAAAACCGACGAGGTTCAGGTAGCATCACCCGCCCCGATACCCATCCCGAAATTTTTTTATGCATAAGATTTTATCTTTATTCTTATATTTTTACCCTTACAACTAAAATATCACCATATGTATTATTACTTTTAATTTTCCTTCTAGAAAGGGGATTTTGGTTAAGTTGTAATAGTTATTTTGTGAACTTCTACTATTTGTGCTCACTAATTTTGGAGTCTAAAACATATTTTCTAAGTCTGTAAAAAGAAAAATAAGAGGGGGGTGGTGATACCCATACATACCCGGTCAGGTTCGGGGCAGAGCTAGATTTTTGGGTCGGGGTATGGCAAACCTGCCCCGCCCTTCCCCGTTCATAGTAACAATGTTTTGCATTATTTGGGACGCAGCCTATGCACTTCGCATGTGTTTTGAAACATCTATAAGATGAGTATATATCATGTGATTCACGTGTCAAATGTTCAACTGTTGCACTATTTACAATGGACTATTTACAATGCAAGTTGCTAAATCAATGAGACCGTTTTTATTTAGTTATTATTGTGTGATTTGTGTCGCATATATTTCATTGTTCTTGAATCAAGGTAATTTCATTATTCTTGAATCAAGTACCGTTTCAATGACACGTAAAATAACCCATAAATATAAATGCATCCCAGGCATATCGTCATCTGCATTTTTCAAAAATCATATCTCAATCCATGTCTATCCTTAATCTTGTGATGCTGGAGCCAAACGAGAGAGAGAGAGAGAGAACCTCTTCTGCTCGTAATGTCCAATACTGATCATTTATGTTTTCTATCTTCTCATTGACAGGAAAAATCTGCAAGTCAATGACAACAAAATTAGATGTAGTCAGGAACAGAAAAATTAAAGACGCCTCTGATAGCCAGGAACAGCAATTAGACCAAGGCAGGTCAAAGAGAGCTTCAAAGGCTCAAAGCCGCCCCTTCTCAAAGTTGTGAAAGTTCAGTTCATACGAAATCGAAATCTTAAGTACATTATTACTGGGAAAACATTAGTGATATAATATCAGAGAAGATGCTTCAGATGACGAATCGTATAGATATGAAAAACACCGTCAATAGTTCTAGTTTACTTGTATTTGGATTCATCCCAGAAAAACAGAAGACGGGGAAAAAAACACTGTAACAATGCAAAGATGATGCTAAACCTTATAAATCTTGTGGTAAAAAACTTCAAGTAATCTGAGTTCTGCATCTGGATGAGACAACTCAACCTGTTCAAACAATGCAACTGGAATAAATACAAGCAAACACATCTTAAAAAACATCAAAAAGGTAGGATTACAAATGATAAGCTTTCAAGTTTCAACAATTAACAGGTGTTAGAAGCTTCTATTTGCAAAAATCAATACCAGTTAATTACCTTTGTCTTAAGCTCATTAATTACATCACCCACGGTGCTTTGTTTTGGAAGTCTAATGGTATGAATTGACACCTAAAAAATTAGATAACAATGGCAAATTTTGGTTAGGGGAACAAAATGTGCAGCTATTAAAATGACTAGGATTTGTTCTGCGTACTCACTTCCTCTTTTGTAGCATGGTGAAAAGCTACTTTAAGTGTTTTCAAACCTTGTAATTCTGGCAGAGGTATGTCCAATACTTCATAGTACAATATATCAGAAGTCTGTCGAAATCCAACGCAAGTTTAAAATTCAAGGTTCTCCACTGCATAATACACAGAACCATGTTACCATTACCTGATTATAGTGGATCAGCATATCTGACAAAAGGTCCACCCCACGGTACTTGATAGGCTGGGGTTTCGGTTGCTGAGAGTAACAATTATGAGATGTAAGCCTGATTTTGGCTGGATCCTCCAAATCAAGATGGCGTGCTAGTCGCTCCACAACATCATCGTATGTATGACGCTTTGACCTGGTCATTCATCATTTGTTTGAGTAAGAAAGTGGCCAACTTAACTTTTTCATTGGCTGATTATGTTCAATTGATATCCATAAAATGGAAGCGAAAAAAAGAAGGTAAGAAGATTATAGGCAAATAATTCAATTATTCACTTACAACTCTAGACAAAAATCATCCTCCCTTGGCTTTTCCAGGGCTCGAAAGTGAACCACCTGCAAAACATGAAACGTGTGAATACTGCAAGATTTAAATATCATTCTATGTTTTTGGTTGGTTATAAAAGAATTCTAGCTGAAAAACAATAAACAAGCAAGCATAACTTCCATATTTTACTAAATGAAACTAATGGTTTCATTGCAGTCTATAACAGGGGTAGAACCGTAGAAATATCATAAAAGGAAACACGGACCGAAACGAAATTGGGCCTAAATACAAGGGCAAAATGTGATTTAACCCCCCAAAAAACGAAGTTCGAATCTTGTCCAGATCTCAACATAAGATAAGTTTTGTAGGAATTTGAAAGAAGAATACCTGGCGATTGTGTACGTACTCCAAAAATGCAGGAACATCTTGATAGCGGAATTGATCCATACCTTCAACTGGAGGAGTTTTTTGAAAACAAACTATATCCCCATCTTCAAGCTAGACACAAGCATTACAGATATGTCAAAAAAAATATATCTATAATCTATATAATAGAGCAGTACATCATCTTAACAAATACCTGGCAAGATCGGAATGTAAATTTCCTGTCAATGGGTTCACACATGACATGTGGCTCAAACTTTATCTCCTGAACATAACAACGCCTGAGTTAAGGTGCTTTTGGAAACAACAGTGCTAGACATGTAATTTTTTATGCACAAGGGTTGCCAAAGTAATGCAAAGCAAGGAATGAAGAATAGGTGTGGACTGAGAATTCCACAAAAGCGGCAAGTTCAACATGCGAATGGGATTTGGGTACCATATTATGGTTGACGATTTATGAGCTTCTTTAAAATAGAGGGTAAGTGACCGTTCATAGATAATGCTGACGCCTGACAGGGCCATGATAGTATGATACTGGCAGTCCATGGGCGATATTCTAGCAATTTTGGAAGGTTTGTAATCAGTTTTGCTGAAGATTAATTCCATATCCACATATCAGTCTCATCCTCAGAAAAAAGGGGTGCCTTGGGGTTTGCAATTGCTACATCATCATCCTTGTTGATTGGTTTGTTTTCTCTTGTTTCAATTGATTAGTCTAATTCAAATATTTCTAACAGATAGAGACCATGCAGCCCCTTCCGTATGACTTCCAGGATACTTCGCAGAGTTTCAGAATTGATATGCAATTCTAACGAGGACGAGGTATGATTTTACGGGCAGTGAAGTCGAAACCTCTTCATCAGGAGCATAGCCGGCCATTTCATTCAGATTCATTAAGATCCATAACTCTCATACAGTTCTAAAAAAAACTAGCAATTGATATTAAAAAGAAAAAACAATTGTGTGATGGAAAACGAACCTCATAAAGGTCGATCTCTTCATCAGGAGCATAGCCAGCCATTTCATTTAGCTTCGTGAAGATCTCCACCGGTTTACTGGCAGCCTTCACGAAAAGCCTCCCAGCATAACTGGGAAAACAGAGAAACAAACATTGGTCAAATTACGTGGAATTCCCACATAAGAAATAGGAAGAAAGTGACTAAATTATTACCGTAGCTCTTCTTTCTCAGGATCATAAAGCTTGAAGAAAAGTAAAATATCATCTCTTGTCTTGTCAGGAAGAGGAATAGGCCGTAAATCCTGAATGATAAAGCAGATGATTGGTAAAACCAGATAAAGAAAAATAGGAGCTATAAAACCTATATAGAGTGCGAGAACAGCACCAGTCCAAGCTCCACTTCTAAGAACAACTTTAGTTCTGCATTGTTAACTTTATTGGATACCTCCCTCAACTGTCCCACCTGTAAACAATGCAAGGCATGATGGAATTCAGGAGCACAATTTTTTCTAATGACTCCAATAGGTATCAGCATGACCCCCTAATGTATGGTTCTCAAAACAAAAACGACAAGAAAGAAGAAATATGAACCCAATTCAACAACAAGAAGCTTTCCACCATCACAACAAGATATGAAATGCAAATGAAACAATAGATCGACACCCTTTTATGGTCATGGAACCAATGTCCTGAAGTATCTTGCCACGGCTGCTCCCTATGAAGGAATATCTTCAACAAGAATGCTTTGAATCAAATGTCATTGATCCTACTAACTACCAATAGAGATGACCAAAATTAGATTTCAGGTGTATGCATGCAGAGCTACAAGGCCAGATCAAGAGATGGGTTGATCAAATGTAGAGCCGTATAAGGTCCCACACCATAATGACTATCTAGCATTTGAAATGTAAGAGGAACAGAGGAAAATTACGGTTTGCATTTCCTCTACATGGGTTAAAGGTCGATTAGGACGATATGTATGGTTTTGACGCTTTGCCCACAGCCAAAAACGCTGAAATTGCACAGGTACACCAAACTCTTTAGCAACCTCCTCCTGCATGCAGATTCATAATTAGTCACAGTCAAAACACACAAGCATATAGCAACTCTAACTTGATAACATGAAAACAAGGTAGTAATACAAACGAAGGATTAAAAACATAATCATGCAACAGGTGCAGCACTCCTGTAACAAAGCAATTACAATTAGACCTACAAGAACAAGATTTAATAATGCGGTACATAAACCTGTGAATGCGGTATAACCAATAAAAATCCATTAGCAGTCTGGGTCTTACCAATGCTGTGTGCTGGGATGCAAGAACTGGTGTAGAAGAAGCTAAAGGAGGTCACAAAAACAATTAGAGGAGGAAACTGATATTTCTAGATTCAGAAAATATTCACTTTGGCGCACTAAGATCTGCTAATTCAGAATAGACACACAGAAACTGTTAAAGCATCCAACTCAAAACCAATTGGCTATGAGTGGAAAGGCCGCCCAGCTCATATACTAGCTTTGGAGGTTATAATTAACCAATGTGGGACAAGCTTTAACAGAAACAATATGGAAATTTCAAATACCATGTCACTAGCTCTTGCCTAGTTAGGATTGTATTGTTTGATTTATGCTTTTACTAGAATCATAATCCTCTCCTGTAGGATTCTCTAATCTTCTACACAAATTCTCTCTCATGAACACATATTGTGATGCATTACAATTTAAGGGTACTATTGTCATTTATAGTGTCTTTAAGGTTAGTCTCTTGAGTCTATAAATAGGGGTGTGAGTCTTTCATTTGGCAGGCTTTTGTCATTTTCAAGAATATAATTATCAAGAGTTTTAACTCTTTGTATCCCATTTTGGGAGTTTCTCTCTCTAGAATATCTATGATATATTATGGTTTGCATCATTTGGTATCAGAGCACCGAGCTCAGATCCTGACCATTGATCTCACCTGAACCTCGTCGGAACCCTACTCCTTGCCGGAAAACGGCGCCGGAATACTCGCCGGAGCACCCAAAACACCTCCTTCAACTCGTTTTCTTCAGATCTAGCCATTTCAAAGGCTGTAAACCCATTTCGAACCCCTATTCGACCATTTCGACTTCAACCAAACCCTTTTCGAACCTGTTACAGCCAAATCGAACTAGCTTGAAGCAATTTCAGACATTTTTCGAACTCGAAATCCTGATTTACACACTCGAAACCTCTCGTCGACCTTCGATATGATGATTAGAGGCCAGTTCGACCCTCGATCTGCTGATTTCGGACCTCGTTTAGTGCTTGAACAAGTGACCCACCACTTGACTCCAACTGTCAGACCTTCTACACCCTATTTCGGTGCTCGGTTTGAAGTTTTTGAGACTCGTATCCTGCTGTTCAGTACTCGAAATTGGGTTTTGGGACTCGAAACTTCATGTTTGCCACTCGAATCAGTGATTTTCGAGTTGACCCAGTGAGTTCAGCCCCTGTACTGTGATTTCAGGTTGATTTCTTGAGTTTGTTGCAATTTTGTTGTTGTTTATTGCGGATTTGTCTTATTTGGGGTTATTCGTGTTGATTGACTGTGATTTGTTGAAGTTTGGGATCCCAATTGATTGGGTTTTGCTTGATTGAGGTTGAATTTGGTTATTGGAGTTGATTTTGGTGTTGTAATGGCTCATAGAGGAGCTAGAGGTAGGAGAGGAGGTAGAGATAAAGGATTCTTGGTGAATAAAGGTGAAGATGTTGAGTTTAGCAACCGAAACCATGAGATCGATGAGTTGAGCAAACAATTTACTACTTTGATTGAGGGAGTGCGTAACTTGCAACCTCCAACCAAAGGTAGTGATTATGTCAAGAATTCTCCAATTCAATTTGAGGATTCTTTGTGAGCTCCGCATTGGCGTAGAGCAAAGTTGGGTGATAATGAACTTCTCAAGTTTTGTGGGTGTCCGCAGGAATTCGTTGATTGGTTGAACTCCATTGAGAGTATTTTCAAGTATTATCATGTTACTGAAGAAACGAAGGTGAAATTGGTATCTAGTTGCCTTAAGGGAGAGCTTCGGATTGGTGGACACAACTCAAAGTTAGTTGACAAGGGAGGGGCAAAGAAAGGATTAGATATTGGGATAAGATGAAGAAGAAGCTCAAGGAGGAATTCTTCCCTTTCCATGATAATCCCAATGCCTATTCTTTGACTAGTTTTGGCAAGAAGAAGTCTTTGGGGGTTGTCCCAACGGAGAATCATCCTTTAGTCGATACCTTGAAGCTAGAAACCCATCACCTAGTGGAATATTCGATGCTTCAAGTATGGGGAACCAATTCTCGAGTTGCAAGTTGGTGAAAAAGCATGTGAGCATGTTCTTAACTCCCTCTTTGTTGAGGAGGTGAGAGAATCATGTTACAATGAAGAGTATGGGTATGATAGTGCTCCGATCTTTGATGAGTTTCCAAGAGAAAGAGAATCATGTTACAATGAAGAGTATGGGTATGATAGTGCTCCGATCTTTGATGAGTTTCCAAGAGAAGATGGATTTGAAGATTTTTCTATCTTTGGAGGTGATTATAAAGACCTTCCCGTTTATGATGAGTGTTCAAATGAGGACATTGATGGTAACAATGAAGAAGAAGGATTTGAGGACATTGGTGGTAGTCATGAAGAACAAGAAATGTCTAGTCTTTCGATGTATGAGCCTTGCATTTTTTGGGAAGATAGTAAGCAAGTCTTAGACGAGAGTTATGACATGAAGATTGATGATTGTGACTTCGAAGTGAAGATGACGCACAACCTTATGAGAATGATTTAGACACTCCACAACTTAATGAATTGTTGGTTGAAGATGGTTTGGAAGTGTTGCCTCCCGAGTTTGCCCTAGATGATCAAGTTTGCATTGCCTTGGTACCCAATCTAGTTCAAGAGTTGCCAAAGAAGGGTAAAGAGTACTTGAGACAACTTATTGATCCTTTAGGCATGGTCTTCAATCAAGCAAGCTTTGAATATAATTTGGAGTTACCTTCTTTACATTCTATAAGGGATTGTTTGAGGGATGCTTTGGGAGTATGTGTCGAGTGCTACTTTGAGGATATTGTGGTTCGTAAGGGGCAAGCCAAATGGGCGACCTATTCGCACACGAGTATGGATGCGGTGAATGTTCATAAAATGAAGCTCATATTGAAGATGGGTTATTGCATGAGGATGAAGTGGATCAAGGAAATGCAGCCACATGCCTACTTCGGAGCTGCATAATAAATACTTCTATAGTTCCATGTTTTATTTATTTAGTTGTTTGAGTCGTGTTGTCCAACTTGAGGACAAATTGTTTTCTTTAGAGGGGGAGTCCTGATGCAGTACAATTTAAGGGTACTATTGTCATTTATAGTGTCTTTAGGGTTAGTAGGGCCTTGAGTCTATAAATAGGGGTGTGAGTCTTTCATTTGGCAGGCTTTTATCATTTTCAAGAATATAATTATCAAGAGTTTTAACTCTTTGTATCCCATTTTGGGAGTTTCTCTCTCTAGAATATCTATCATACTGCTATAACCAGAAAGAAAAAATTATAATAACTCTACAGATAGACGAAGTCATCTTCTGAATTTAGTACCTTGAAAAGTTCAAAAGGCGTCTCCTTTTGAATCCGGAAACTTCTAACTTTTTCATGATCCACAAGATCAAAATATATATCCCTTCCAATCTGCTCTACAAGGTCTTCATCGCGTGCAACCTAAATGCATTACAATACTGCTCAGTAAGGAATCAGATTAAACAGTAATGCCAAACATTAGGCTGTTTTGAAACAAGATTGGTAGCAGGGACCTTAATAATAGTATAAAGGTGAGCTTCTGCCTTTTCCTTTTTCTTGACATCTTTTTCTTCTTGCTCTCTCTTCAACCTTTCCTGAGACGTGCCATTAAATGTGTCCAAGCCATGTCAGAAAAAATAAAATTGTCTACACATAACATAATAGCAGCATCTCACCCTAAGATGTTCGGCAATATCTTTCTCATCCACATTACAAACTATTTTCTCCTTGTCACTTTCACGTATGTACACCAACATGTATGCATTTGAGTACTTTGTGAATTTCAAGGGAGTATTATTGAACCCAGGGTTTGTCTGAGGCAACTGTCATAATGAAAGCAGGTAAGAAAAGGTTAAGAACAAAAGTTAAGAAATATGTGTAAATCCATGATACGAATAAGAACCAAAAATCTGCCAGCAAATATAGTCAAAACATGACCTCTTCTTCGCCACCATACTGCTCCTCCAAAGCCCGCTTTATATCTTCTTTTGTCACACGTTCATCATCAAATTTGTACCTGGATAGCAAATAAAAAATTACTGTACGATGAAAAAACTGCAGAAGATGAAATGGTCGACCACAAGTTCTCTAAGTTTCCATGCAAACTTCACAAGTTAACAAATCTCACAAAATAACAAACTAACTGTTAGAATAGTGCGCGCTGTCCCACATTGCTTATCTAAGTTGTGTAACGTGTTACTTAACGACATATATAATAGTCACGCGTGTTAGGGTTAATTAACACCGTACACTTCTCTCTCTTCTCTCTAAATAACACTTACATTTGTATAATTTATGGCTATTAGGCAATCAAGAAGAATGCGATTTGACCAGGTTCACGCAATGATTGAGAATTTTATGTACAGATCTCTAAGATTTTAGTAGAACAAAAACCATAAAATCAATAGGCTACCCACCAATAAGCTGGTCTCAAAATTCCTCATCAAACCACTAATTGTTGCAGACAAAACTTGCTAATTGCTCTGGAAAAAAAATCAAAGCAAGACCAAAAAAGGAGATTCAAGAATTCAAACTCAAGTGTGGAACCTGGTGCACCTGGTCAGATTCCACATGTAAAGTAAACGTAACACAGAAACCACTGGATGGATCATATTACACATGCACTATGTTCCAAACTCTTGAAGACTGGGAACCATAGTTACTCCATTGCCAGCACCGAAGCTATTTTTTAACCATGAAACTAGCAACTATGCCCCGTGGAGTTATATAGATGCCAGGTAACCGATTTTGTAGGGACACACACGGAGAAGATAGAAAACAGGATCAGAAACCTCTTAATGATATATATGTAAGAGCTCCTTAAGCTTTAAAAAAAAAAAGTTTTAAACATCCCTGTAAATTTAGTCACAGAGGGCGCAAGAGTAGAGCACAATTCATGACATCTTCTCTTTTCCTTCCAGTAGTGGAAAGTTTTTTGTTGGTCTTTATTATTCGGAAAGCCTTATATTGTAACGACCCATGTCAGCTGACTCTTGCCTAACCACGTGGCTCAAAGGTTAACCTCAAGTTATACAGTGGCTTGACGAGAGCCCTTATATATCAACTTATATTCCTATGAATTCCTAATGTGGGACTCTAGCCCAAGGTGGTTATGCCCGGTCGTTACCTCCAAGGCCCCGGATTTAGTCGAGGTGTGTGCAGGCTGGGATATCCAGTTATAAAAAATAAAATAAAAAAAAACACTTATATACTAAATATTATTCGTAAATCCATTACTTATGCTGCTTATGCCCCAAAAAAGCACGCTAGTGTAACACAAAATTATCTATCCCAGGAACTAACTTGCAGAGACTGAGTGACAGTAATCTAAGAGCTGAGTAATAGTGGTAGATCACAACTATACAAGGGCTTCCATGAATAGACCATTGGTGTGCGTGCATCTGAAAATTGAATGCATACCATTGATCAGTAAGAGTTGGCCTTATAAAGGCATAATAATGTCCACCATGCACCCCACCACTGTGTACTAAAACACTGCAAATAAAACAAATTCGTTAGAACAAAACAAAATTCAGGGGTCCTAGACAAGGACAGTAAGAATACAGATATGCATATAATAAAGTACGGATTTGTATGCTGCATGTTGATTTTTTCCTTTGGCTAAACGACAGTAATGACAATAGAAAAATCATGCATGCCTGAAAAAGGACCACAAAAAAAAACCCTTCCTACTGGAAGGAACCTACAATTCCCAGAGTAAAAAAAATGAGAGAGCTGTAAATTTAGTCACTGGAGCCACAAGAGTTGGTTAGTACTGGAATTGAATAAAGCACAATGCGTGACATCATCTCTTTTTTACTCCTTCACCATCAGAAAAGTTTGGAGAATATTTATCATGTCCACTTAACGAAATTAAATGAATCATGCAGCATTAAGTTTTTTTTTTTTTTTGGTTATCCTACAGCTTCAAGTCTAAAACACTAAATGTGAATCGTGGCTTGTGAAAATTGCACAACCATTTTCTCAGGTGATGAAATCTGAGGGTAAAAAGATCTCTAAACACCCCTGCATATTGAAATCAAAATGCGCACGGTGGCATTGTACAAATTGCGCTCTTACAGACAGGCATGATGAGTATACACACAAGGAAAACTCTGAAGCTTCAATTATGATATTAAATAGATGCTATGAACGAGTATATGCATGAGGAAAACAATAAAGCTTCAATTAAGATGTTGGAACACAAATTATAAATGTTCTCAGGTAACCAGAATAAGACAATGCCTCGTGGCACCAATGAATAGTGTCGTCAACTACGTATGTGCCACACGTCTTAAGGATAAAAAGAGTATCTTCATAGGCCATGTATGCACATGTATCATAGTTCCACCTTGTTGAGTGACAAACATGCTAACTTATTGATCAGAAAGCATAACAAATATAATAGTTATTACTAAAGATACAGATGTAATTAACAGTATCAAGTGAACCTAGGTGATTTACGGACTATATTATTAATGGCATAAATAACATTTGTATTACCTGTGAAGCGTGTAAAGGTTTCGAACATTCCTGTTGGCATCTGGTGACAAGTATTTGCCATCTTCTCGATCAAGATCAAGTTGCAAAGGGAACTCATAACGGTCATTAATCTGCAGAACAAGAACCAAAAAAGTACAATGGAGCAACTAAATCCACCATAGAAAATTCCATATTGAGAAAATTGCTTTTAGCTATCATTTAAAGCCAATAGACAAGATGACTCCTCAGTTACTGAAATCAACCATGTAGTTTCATTGTACAAATGACATTTCTATCAAAAAATTGAAAGGTGTATGACAATATAAGCAGACAGCTATCGACTCTGACAAAAATCATATAGCACCAGTACTCTGCTGATGTCAGCATCAATAACACATGGACGAAAATGATACATCATCAGTAGCACATTTGAAAGGTAACAGAAGTTTATGAGACTTGCACAAGGCAACTACCACAGCTTATTAAAGGTTATCTTGCCCAGAATATGGATGAATTTCGTAACCCCCCCCCCCCCCCAAACCCACACACCAAAAACAATAAAATGGAATGCAGAGATTTATGAAGTAAAAAATAAGTAAAAACGATTGTATAAGATCATGACGAAACATAGGCTAGTAATTTTCATGAAGTGTATTAAGTCATGCAGGTATAAGCACATTTTGCCACAACTGAATTTAGATGAGATGGTGTAGGTATTAAATCTATTGAAAAGAAATTACAATAAGTCATAAGATGTCAAGTAAAAGTAAGGTAGCTCAATTGAATGCCACCCCTAATATATCATAAAAAAAATAAGGATGAAGTATAAACAGAGTGCAACTTCATATAAAATGAAATACAGGGGAAGCCTGTAAATATTACCTGTTTTATTCACATATAACAGCACATTCTGCATAATACAATCAGGCTCGAACTGATTACTTCCACCACGTCAAGGTGGCAGTCTATAACTTAGTTACATTCCTTTTCTCCTTCTATTCCCATTGAGAATATTACTGACATATCTTAAGGCAAAGGGTCAAGATACTTGATGCCACTTCCCTTGAACATAAAGCTGAGCCTGATTTCTACATCTGCCTTGTAAAATAATTCTATAATCAATGTACTAAGTTGACATAGTAGGTTGCTTGACTTTGGATTGAGCAATTCAAGCTCAATTATCTGTTCAAACCCTCTTAGGCCCAGTTTTCCAAAAGAATCATGATATTTCAAATCAAAAAATGAAGTGGTTCCGTGTATCGTTTTTCGATTTTTTTCGCACCAAATTAAAGTACTCCTCGTGTACTTTAATTTGGTGCGAAAAAAATCGAAAAACGATACACAGAACCACTTCATTTTTTGATTTGAAATATCATGATTTTAGCACCTGGGTGCTAAAATCTTTTGGAAAACTGGGCCTTATTGTTATTCGGTCAACAATCAACATGACCTGATTTGTTTGCTCAACCAATGTGCATCAACTAGCGGTTTGTTTAGTGCAAATATGTCCCTTTGGGAATATTACTTGTATTCCATATAAAACCAGCCCCAATCCAAATTCAAAATATACATATACAGCTGTAGAAAGAAGAATTGCAATCCATTCAAAAAACTACAGGTACTAGCCGTTTGCCATAGGTAAATTGCAATATGAACTCGTGGAAGCATGTGTGTGCATCTATGAAGCACAGAGAGTCATACTCGGACACAGATATGCGCCCGATACGGCCAAATACTTGTCGATACAAAAAATAGTGCTGAACACTTCTATCTAAATTTTTTCCCACTGTCTAGATGCGCCCTTGTTATGGGAATACCATCTTGCCTACATTTTGGATATGGAGGGGGCGTGTTCAAAGTTTTACATAACCGTTATATTTTGCATCACATGTATTAACCATGAAAACCCTAATTTCTTTTCAAATGGTGACGTTTTAGGTCTCCCACAGAGAGACTCTCAATCTCTTCATATCTTGAAGGCATCAACACCAAGCAAAGAAGAATCCATTATGAGGAAGAATCAAGCTTCCACTCAAAGAGCTTCTCCACACAATTTTTTCTTATAAGTAATACAATTTTAATGAAAAGGCATCAAGGGGATGCCACCCATGTCCAAAAGAAACGAGGAATAAATAGATCTTCTCCATTCACGAAGAATAGTTACTTCACATTGTAGACTCCATCTCTCCCTCTCTCTTTCTAGTGTTAATTTACATGGTTTCTTTAGATTCCCAAGATCACCCACTTTCAATGTGGGACAAGTTATCACAATCTCATGAAGTGGGCCAAACAATCAATCAGTACAGAAGAAACAACCTCGGATCTCGAGGTATACCATCGTTGACTGGGAAACTTTCAAGGCACACTGCTGAACTGTGGTAATGCCGGAGGGGCCAGTTGGCAGGACTAGGAAACTAGCTAGACAGACAATGGTCTCATGGCTCAGCACGCCGAAGAAGCCCAGTAGACGCGATAGCTAGAGCTAGATATCAGGCAGCTCCTATTAATCATTTGTAACGCAGCAGCTCGGCCAGACGTATGCATCAGCCATCACGTCGCTCCGCGCTAAAGGCCATAAGCAACCGAACCGCATCATCAAGCCAATGCCGAGCAGTCCCTTCATGCCGAACGGTGCGACCTAGGCGTGGTTAGGGCTAACTCAGCATGGGCATGACACGCCAGAGCAATGGAAGATGTTCGATGTTCACATAACCATTTTGATTCATATCGTCAACGTCAAGAGCGATGTCAGCCAAACGTGCATGATACGTGTCAAAGTACGAGTAGATGCATGTACAGATAACCACCTCACTCGCCATTGTCATGTGTGACGTCAGCCGAGCTGTTATCATGCGTGCTAGGTACGATGGTACTACCCTATAAAAGGTAGAAAGTACAACCCGGAGGAGGTACACACATACCTCTCTTCAAAATCCTAGATCTGAGTACTTCCCTTCTCTCCTTCTTCCACATCAGAGTACCATTCTATTCTTCACGGCCCAATTTGGTGCTAACACAGGCGTTCTGTGCGCTGGCGAGGAGCTCAGGTGAAGGATCCACTAGGCGAGTCTCTCACCAACCAGACGGTTCAAGGAAGGCTGAAACCAGAAGTTGAGACCCCACATCTCCCCAACTTTATGGCATCACGCCCTCGCCAGGGGTTGGGCACTAAAGTCACCACGGTATTTCACGAGTCTCTTTCCTAATGACCAAGACTCCGCGACATTTCACCGGTCTTTTCCTTGGTCTTTTTCTTGAAACAAGCTGATGTAGCCTAGGATTTAGTATTTTATTAGTGTGATTGGTTTGCGTAACTTTGTTTGTATTGTATTTACTGTTTTTATGTTTTGACCTGTTTGTGGGGGTTGTCCACATTTTAATTGGCATATGCTAGGCACATGACCTTTTATTATTTAGAGCCGGCCGATTGGGATGTCACACCTAGCAAGGACTATGGTTTGGCCTGAGTCCTTTATAAGCCTAGCCTCTCTACCCTAGCTACTGCTAGTTATCTTCATCTCACTTTTTCCTTTCCTCTTCTGGAATTCTCACTGCTCTTTCTATGCTGCTGCTCCATCTCCACCACTCAGTTTCTCTTTGCCGCAATCTCTAGGTATATCTCAGCCCTTCCTCCCCTGCTACTGCCGCTGCTTCTTCTTCTTCCTCCTTCGCTACTGCTGCTGTAGCTTCTTCTTTTCCTTCTCTTCTTTCCTCTTTGTTCTATCCAGTGTTCTAAAAGTCGGCCTAGTCGGCAACTAGGTCGGGGTCGGGGTCTCACCGAGTCGACTAGGGCCTAGTCGATTAAATTAGTCGCTGCCGGACTTAGTCGGACTCAAGTCGGCGACTAATCAGACAAGTCGCCCAGTCGGAATAAATCGAAAAATTGAAAAAATTCGGAACAAGTCGGGGTAAATCGGAACTAATCAGAACAAATCGGGGTAAAAAAACAGAATTTGCGAAACTTTTGGGGCCGTGGTGTATTTTTTTGAATGTTTTTAACCTTTTACCCAAAATCCCCTTTTCTATTCTCACCTCTTTTCACTCGATCGAGTGCTGCTGCTACAGTGAGCCGACGCCCGACAGAGTCACAGAGGTCTCTCTTCTTCTTCAGTTCTTCTTCTTCTTCTTCAGTTCTTCTTCGATCTCAGCCGGCAAGCTCTCTCTCTCTTCTCCTCTCTCGGCTCTCTTCTCTTCTTCTTCGAGAATCACAGAGCTCTCTCTCTCTCTCTCTCTCTCTCTCTCTCTCTCTTTATACACAGTTACACACTACACCTGTACTCCTGTAAACAAATCGGGGTATCTCTTTTTTTATTGTGTTGAACCTTTACACTACACAGTTTATTGTATCTCTTTATTCTTTTTTTATTGTCTCTCATTTTTTATTGTCTCGAATCTGTTGATCTCTGTTCTTTTTCAGTTTTTAAATTATTTTTTTTTAGTTGCCACTAACTCACTAAGGCATTAAAAAACTCTTATTGTGTTGAAGTTGAAACTGATAACTACACAGTTTGTCTCCAATATGCGATCTCTGTTTATTTTTCAGTTTTTAAATTATTTTTTTTAGTTGCCACTAACTCACTAAGGCATTAAAAAACAGGATGAATTTATAAAAATTACACACTACACCACTGTGAGCATATGGCAGTCCACATGGACAATGTATATTAAAACATATGGCAGTTCATGTGTTCATCTCTTGCAAATTGTTTCAATTTTACGAGAAGATAAATTTATGAAAATTAAATTAGATTGATTCGATGCAGTAAACCATTATAGTTGACTAACTATTTTGTAGTTGACTAACTATTTTGTTTTACTTAGTTTGTATGTTCTTATTTGATGATGTGCTACTTATCTTATTCTACTTACTCAACTTATGAAGGATGAAGGAGAATATATATTTTTTTAAAATTAAAAAAAAATCCGACTAGCAGACTAGTCCCCAACTAATCCCCTAGTTGCTAGTCAGCAGTCGTCCGACTTGGGACCGACTAGCGACTTTTAGAACATTGGTTCTATCACCTCCTGTCTACCTCTACCGTTCCCCTTTTCTCGACTTGCTACCCCTTGTTCTTAGCTAGTTGTCACCTTTTGTTTTGGAATTGAACTCCTTTCTTTTCATAAGACTTACTGGTGGGTATTTCAGTAGTGGAATTTCAGTTTCATTAGTGGTTTATGCTGTTAACCTCTTTCCTATTACGTGGTTGCTTGATTTACTAGCTCGTTATTCATTTAGCGATTATATACCTGGAAGATAGTTTGGAAGTTTGGCTTAATATGTGAAGTTCTCCAGTAAAATCATCCTAATTCTGTTCATTAGACCTAGGGCTGCATAAAATTAGTATCAGAGCCAGGTTTGTTGCAGTTTCTCACAATTTCCTGCATATCATTTCATGCATACTAGGTGTTCGACGAAGTTCTTGTGAGAAAATTGCAGGAAGCTGGGAACTTCATTGTTGTCCTAGGCATTAGATATCAGTTTTTTTTTGTCCATATCATCGCGTTCAGAATTCAGTGCATACTGTTCTTGTGACACCCTTGACCCGTAATCGCGTTTATAATTTAATTGAGTATCGGGTTAATTAGCTTAATTTAATTGTGTTTGATGGTGTACATGTGTCTTTGTGTTATTGCTTAATATGATATGGAACATGGGAATACAAACACATGACTACGTGGGATGATTTTCCTAGAATGACTAGTAAAACAACATAGGAGTTCATGGGTATAGTTACACTAGATAATTTCCCCTAAGAGCCAAACAAAACAAATCCTCTCATCTGTTATCCTCATCCACCCCACCGCCTGAACCGAAATAGAGATAGAGAGAAATTGGCAGTGAGAAGAAGGAAGTAGAAGAAAAGGAAAAAGAAAGGGGAAAAATCAAGAGGAGGTCCAGGGTTGCTAGAATTGAAGCTATACTTGGTAATCACTTGCTTTCATTTACTTGATTTCATAAATTTTCAAGTTCAATTCATGTTTTATTAGAGGGTTTATGCTTAGAGACCATAGAAACCCTTGATTATGGAGTTTCGAAAGAGTTCTTGGTGAATTTCAGGGAATTCATTTAGTTCATGCATCCGTTGTAATTCTGCAGATTTTAGGGCATGTAAGGCTGACTTTGGGGATTTTATTGACATGGTTACACAGCTCATGATTTTCTGAAAATTTTAGTCAGAGTTCCTCTATGGGTTCTCTTTGTTGAGTTAAAATTTCGGACCTTGATTCCATGTATAGAGCTCTGTAGAAATTCGTGAAGTTGCTACTGTCAATTCGGATTTCTGTAGGCTGCAGTAACACATCTTGGTAAAACACTCATAATTTTTACTACGGGTATCGAAATCGCGCACCGTTTGATTTTTCCGAAACTAGACCCGTGTATCTTTCTGTCCATGTAGGAATTGTACCTTAATTTTGGCCTCGCAAAATCAATTTTTGCATTCAAGTTTGGACAGAGGTGCAGTTTCTGAAATTCTGTTTTTCTTGAATGAACTAGCTTTCTTTAAATTGGTGTGCAAAGCTTATTCGAACTCCGTTTTTGACATATGACCTATCAATGCGAAGCTTATGAAGTGTAGTTTGAGTTGGTATGGATTTTGTACCTAGGAGTTGACAGGTTGCATCATTTTTAGGTCCTTAAGTATCGACTTAACTTTATCATTGGACCGCAAAACATTGTTATGGATACTTAGATCATTTAAGAAGTTCATATGAACTTTTGGATTACTTGAATGACATCTAACGTTACTAGTTTAATCTAGGAAGTTCGAGTGATTGCGTGGATCGAGGTGAGTGATTAATACCCATGTTATACAGTTTTAAACGTGTTTTGCTTTCCAATGTGAAGTCTATGCCTTCTGCGATTTGCTTAATAATTCGTACTCCATGGACTTGGAATGAAAGGTGGAAAGTTTTATTATCTAGTAATGGCATCCCTTCCGTATAGCTTATCCACACCGGGGACGCCTGGTGATACGACGATTCGTTGTGGGATGTGCATTATAAATTATGCTATGAACTGTGAATTCCTTTTGGAATATGTGAAATTTGAATCTGGTTATCTTTGAGACGCAACTTTTTTTTATATTGTCCATGGAAAGCGTGTGGCTTGTGTAATAATCATTCATACGAGCTTCAGCTTATGTAAATTTTTCCCACCTTTCAGGCAACAACGAGTAAGAGTGTGGCGTGGAACTCTTTTCGTTGATGGGTTGTGCATGTGAAGATCGTGTCTTGGCCAGGGTGATGTTTTCACCAACCCTTTGTTATGATTTAAACCTTCAGGGGCAGGTTAGGGTCTTGACAGTTTTGCTACTTGTGCATCTATTTTAATCACATCGCCAGCACACTTTGCATTAGACTCATTTAGTTGTTGTCAGCTCATTCATAGTGTCATATTAGCGCATTAGGTTGTAAAGATTGGAAGTCAGTCGTCTAGCTTCCCATGGCCAACGATCCTAATCAAAACCTTCTAGGAGAGACCTGACAAGATGCCTTCCGTCGTCAACAATAAGCGATTAAGCAAATCCAAACCCAAATTCAAGAACGAACTCACTTGGTGGGTCAACTGAGGCCAAACTCATGTCCCTATAATCTGATCCCGAACCAAAGTGTCAGGAGACCTAGAGAGGTATTACTAAAAAGTGACACAAAGAGCAAGTTTGATCAAATTGCTCTAAACCCAAGACGTGGGGTTCCTAGACAGAATGAGAGGTTTCCTAGGGAAGCTAATAGGAGTGGGAGTCGTGGGACCATGTATTGAAGTTAACATAGGTGAATTTGAGAGTTGTTTACAACCTGAGGAGTTCTTAGACTAGGTGGCTAGGGTTGATCAGTTCTTTGAATGGAAAGACATGCCTAAGGATAAGAAGGTTAAGTTCATTAGCCTTAAACTGAAACAACATGCCCTTGTTTGGTGGAAACAGGGCCAAAGTAACAAACTTTATAGGGGCAAGAATAAGATTAGGTCTTTAGGATCGCATGAAAGAGAAGTTTCAAGGAAAAGTTGCTCCCTTTTGATTACCGTCCTAACATGTCATCGCCATATCAGTACCCTTCTTGTTTGAGATTTTACCAAGCCTATCAGTTCTTTGAATGGAAAGACATGCCTAAGGATAAGAAGGTTAAGTTCATTAGCCTTAAACTGAAACAACATGCCCTTGTTTGGTGGAAAGGGGACCAAAGTAACAAACTTTATAGGGGCAAGAATAAGATTAGGTCTTTAGGATCGCATGAAAGAGAAGTTTCAAGGAAAAGTTGCTCCCTTTTGATTACCGTCCTAACATGTCATCGCCATATCAGTACCCTTCTTGTTTGAGATTTTACCAAGCCTATCCAGTTTCATACCCCTCGATGCATATTAAGTACCAACATTCCACAATGTCAGTAGTTAACACATTTCACTTAATCACCTTTGAATGATAAAAGAAAGAACAAGGTGACTACTATGACCCGTTATTTTCCGTTCATAGTTCGATACATGATTACAAAATTACATCATTCGAACAATCTTAGCTTTTCTAGAGCAGTCATATTCAGGGCTAGGAGAATCATTATCATGACAAGATGCAACAATGATGTGCTTAAAGTTTTCTTTTAACAAAAAGGTAGGAAACAAACAGAATGGAATCACTTAAGATTTTACGTATTCTCATAGAAGTACATGCATACAGATAGCATAATAACTAGGAGTAAGTCTGCAGGAATTCAACAGTAAGCAACAGGACAGTAATTGTTTTCCAAACTGCTAACCTTCACCATAGTGTCCCGCATGAAATCATATTCAAACCGCTTCAGCTGAAGTTGAAGGACAGGAGGGAAATCAATGAATAAGACACCCTTTTTAGCATCCTGATAGTCAAACACCAAGCAACTGTCAGCTGATACAAAGGAAAGACTGAAACCACAAAAATTGTGCTAATATAACAATTCAAAACCAATAAACAACAAATGGCCATGTCCAAAACAGACAAGGAACCACAATCCACGATTATCAACGATTATTAGGAATTCATTCCATGAGTACATATGTTAAGTTTTTCACCATTAGATAACAATTTACAGTTCATGTGATCCTTGAAAATGTAGAGCTCCAACTGATTTTGAACCAATTTCCATGTCTTTTCTTGGAGAGTTTATTGATGAAACATACAATACGCACGTACAATTGTTAACCGTTCGGCGATTGTAAAATCCAATAGGAACCCATCAAACTCAGCAGATTCTTCACCCTTTCTTTTCAAAATGCTTCCAAGGAAAAATGCATTTTCAAGATGATCTAAGGCTAAAATTACTTGCCTAACGGTAACCATTGTTTATCCAATATGGTAAGGGTTGGATGAGTAGACTTAACCCTACCACAACACTTTTGGTTTTTATGTTTTTTAACAGTAAGCATACAAGAAAACTTCTAATGTGTCTTCGCACTTAGATAACGTATTCATGTCGCTGCATAAAAACTTTTCTATAGCATGCCACACTTTTGTAATACAAGCTGCTTTACATCATTTTTCAAGGATATTGAACGTTCCAATTCCCGATAGATTCAATTCACAATACAAAAAAGGATTTGATTCTTGATTCAATCTATGAAACACATAACAAAACGGGCAGCAGCAGCAACTCAACCACAAATTTAGCGAACCCAACAAATGGATTCCCTACAAAACCACCACTTAGATCTACTCGAAACAAGTATTCCATGAAAAGGCAACTTGGGAGTTATGGTATCTGAACAGAGACTTATTTGTTGTGATGTGGGTACTCCTTAGAGCATCACTAGTGGTATACTTAAACACAAAAATACTCAAAGATGAGTATTTTGATACACAAAAGAGGCTAACAATGGTATTTGGATAAATACTCAAAGTTAACAACATTTGTTACAAATACTCAACTTTTGGCATTTGGATACTCAAAACTACCAATCTTTCTCAATAACCAAATTTTGGGGACCACACCGTATCAAAAGTAACAACATTCTCTCTCCATTTTTCAAATACTTAATTCAAAACTCAATTTTTTTGCACTTTCTCCCAAAAATTGAAATTATCAAATTTTAATCTTTACCAAAATGTGTTCAAGATTGATCTCATTTTAAACGTATTGTGAATATCTTTTAAATGGTAATAATATTATAAAAATATATATGTACAAATTTAAAGTTGTGCACATTTTATGAATAAAAATAGAGTGAATAATACTTTTTTTATTATGGACACAAATGAACCATTGTAGAAGGGTAGTTACTCAAACTTATAAACCCATTAAATGAATACTCAAAATGTGATGTGGCAATATTTGAGTATCCATATTTGAGTATACCACTAGTGATGCTCTTAGGAACATCCAGAATAACAAGTGAAAAGTGTTGTTTTCAGTTCCTTTGTCTCTGATGTGGACCAAATATAAGAATGACAAGGGAGGACATTTTGTGGCTTTGAATATCCAATTTTCACACGGGCAGTTGTTTAACTTTCCTTTTTTTGGTCTAAAAGTTGGTTCTAGGGCGGTATTAACCCATTGCTAACCAAGTTCTGGACTTTGCCGAGTATATTGAGTAGATTGAGGTGTAGGTTATGTAGCTTCTTTTGCTCTTTTTGATTTTCCTCGTATGCCTTCTTTAATATATACATTGCTTAACCAAAAAGAGAGACTTGCTTTAATTTTAAGTGCAGTGTTACTTAGCAAAAAGGAGATGTCAACCAACCTGCAAGCCATGATGTTCAGCGTGATACTTGTTGTCACCTTCAAGACGTTCAACCTCAACATACTTATCGAAAGATGCATAAACATCACGGCAACCTTTGACATCAAGCTGAAGGTCTACCATTCATAGGCATACAAAACTCATTAGATGCAAACACAAAAGCTCTATATCTCATAAAGGTTATTCAATGAAATACTACCATAAAATGACTCCTTTCTAGTAGATTTATAGTCCACATTGATGCATTCAATGTAGTTCATATGGTGCCCTTCGAATAACTGCTGTATTGTACCCTCCACAACAGTTCCCTGTCGCAGTATCAGATTTATTAGAGTTAAAATAATTGCCAGAGTTCAAAGGAAACCAATAAGGGACTCAAACTTCATACCTTCATTTTGTCTTCAAGCTTTTCACAGAGAACCCTGTTAAGTTCTTGCACGTCATGCTGCAAGAAAGAGTCATATGTGTCCCATCCGAAGGATTTGGTAAGTTCTTTTGTCGCAACACTGCTATCACTGTACTGGAGCTTGTAAAATAAACTCTGAAGAGCCAGAGGGATGCTTGCAGAGGGTGTATCATTCTCAGTCGTGGGCATGTGATACACAGCCTGAAACACAATCAAAATTATTATCTTCTTTCTCAATAACTTCATGCAAACAACACAAAATCAGCTATATGCAAAGTTGGAGGACAACAGCTAACCTTCCTAAAGTAAGGAATGTGATATTGAGTCTGGAGGAGAGAGTTCATGTAACAAGTAGCTCCTTGGTTTTTCAATCCCACAAAACCAGTCTCCTTCTTTGAGTCATATGACCAATAGTCAACAACTCTACGAACAGCAACCTCGGCTTCAATTATGCATGCATCATTCACAAGATAACCTCTTCCATGATCATACAGTTCACCAAGAGGCATAAAAGATGTGAAACCCCAATCACTTTCCCGGGCATTGAACTGGTGTTGTGTATCTGCATAATACATAACAAAAGGTTGCAATAAATTCATAGTAAATCAAATCTAACAAAGATTGTTTTTATCAGTATGGATGCATCAGAAGTCAACACCTGGTTACAAACTGGAAGAGTCTGCAAAACAGTTCAACTCTTTCCCAACACTTTCCCATTAAATTCTTGCCGGTTTCTCCAACCTCCTTACCATAGATGGACAGGTGAAGAGAGCCACTAAACAATTCCGTAGACAAGAAAGAGCATTCTACATTAGACTCGCAGTGGCCAAATCAATTTACAAAATTCACTTCCATGTGGCCAACCATTTCTAAAACCTTTCTTCACCACATCCCAAACCGTCGTGTTCTGGTGGGAAGATCATGATGATTATAAACGGCTGAAAACTTAGGTTGTGTTTGGTTAGATAGTTTAGTTTAGTTTTGATGATGTCAGCATGTATAATGAGTGGAGAGAGATAGAGATGTATAATGAGTGGAGAGAGATAGAGAGAGAAATGAGGGAAATGATGATGTCATCAAAACTAAAACTAAAACTAAACAGGGAAACGAACAAGGCCTTAAGCACTCTTAACCCTGTTTTCCCAACTACTCAAGTAAACTTTCTAACCAAAAGCTTATCTGTAGAATGTATTCCCTGAGCAGACAAGGAAGGTATATTCATTGGAAACAATATCATTGGGTTAAGTAAATATACAAGAACAGTAGGCAACATATACATCATCTTCCTGTGCAATTACAAATAGTCAACCACAAACGCTTAGCATGGGCATTGAGCCTTCCTAGAAAGGTGTTTTCTAGTAAAATGAAAGTTGACAACAGTCTTTTCAGATCATACAGGGGAAGATACTTAATGATACATAAGAAAGGTTAATGGGTACTTTTGATTGCCAGAGACAACCCCACAACCAAGACAATATTTACTAAGAAAAATAAAGGCTGTAAGATAAACCATAGATAATATACTTATTCCACTAAACAGAACTACACTTTTCATGTTAATTAATGTATCGGTAGATTTTCCTATTGGGTAAAAACAAAGGCAGAACAGAGGCGAGTAAAGTACCTTTTCTCACTGAGTACTTGTTTTGAACTTGATTTATAATGGCCAAGCTAAATTGTGCATATCTACTCCACCCATAGGGTAAACTTGCTGAATCTGCAACATCCAAATACATGGACAAATGCTCGACGTTGTTTCCCTTTGGAAAGACAAGAATACGCCTGACAAAAATAACGTGTAGAGATAGATTAATGCCAGATAAATACACATAATATAACCCATTAAGGTGAGGAGATAGAATATACCATTTATAACCACCGACGATAAAAGTTTCAGAATAGAGCTTCTTTGTATTCAACCTAGAAAAGTTCTCAATCGTCCATGTGAACCTCCCTGTTTGGGGATCCTCCGCTTGCTGATTGTCAACAGCATTACCTGTCTCTGCTTGTGCTACAGCTAAGATTGAGAGCAAATCAATAAGACTCCAAAATGCTTCTTACTAACTACGCATCAAAGAAACCCACAATGCAGTTTTACTTGCTTTATTTTATAAACCCACAATGCAATTTTACTTGCAGTTTTATAAACTAGAATCCACTAACTTGCAAGTTGCAATAATTTTTTGCCCGGTTACTATGTTGCAGCTCGACTACCTTCCATTTTGGTTATTAACCAAAATAAAACATAATGGAGGTACTACATCATCTGTTTGAAGATGCATCAGTAATCACTATCTCATTGACATTCAAATCAACTACACGAAGTGATCTTATTGGGGTAGTCAGTGATGGTAATTAGCCTTCAAGTTCCAAACAGAAAATCAGACATTTAAGCAGGGACAGAACAATTTCGGGCCCAGCAGAGGACATGTCTCCCCTCCTCCCAAAAAGATAAATGATAAATAAATCAAACAACATTTAAACAGTATCTGCCTTACCAAAAAAAAAATACACAGCACACTTTTTTTACAGTCCTGTTAAACCCATAAGCATGTAGGGTTTCACCCACACTACAATGTACGGACTACATTCAGTTCCATTCATCATACTTCACTTTCTGAACGAATTTTTGGAATAAAGTTCTGGATAACGATAATTTCTAGCTTTGTTATACAAACTAAGTGATCCTTAAACTGGAGCAAAGCAACACCGCATCACCAATGGGACATTAAATCCCATGCAATATCACCAAAATACAAAGAATTGGCGTCACTTACTATTCATGACATCATCTCAAGACTCTTAACACTAACTCATAGTTAGATTCAACAAAAGTCAGACCTAAATCAATTTCCAACAATCGTCCCACAGAAAAAACAAAAATTTACTTCCTTTCTCTAATTTCCTAGACATTCAACTTAACTCACGGAAGACAAGTTAATGAGCACTTGCGCAAAGCCATTGGCTCATTCACACTCAATTGAGATACCGTTTTTCTTAACCCATAAAACCAAGAAAACATGTGTAATAACAAAGGAGTCCATGCGTATATGCATATACCCAGAGGCATAATCACCTTCCATGGGCTGGGGGCCTTCCACCAAATCTGGGTGCGGGACCAGCATCTCCTCGTCTTCTTGCTGCAAAATAGAAAATAGCGTAACAGTTCTGGATCCAAGTGCAAAAAAGCCCTAATGATCATAATCACACACACACCCTATAATCCCCCCCATCAACATATTTCAGTCCTAAAGCAACTGAAATACGCATAATATGCATGGACGGTATACAACCACGACTGTTTATACGTATATGTAGATAGATAGATAAATATATATACATACATATATATATATATATAGAGAGAGAGAGAGAGAGGAGAGGAGAGGCGGGCGAAGTACCTCGATTGGGGCAGGAGTCATGACAGTCATGGGTTGGGGGCGGGATGAATTAGGGTTTATTGGAGCTGAATATGGAAGGAAGGAGTACTTGGACCGTTTTAATCTCGTATGAGGACGATGAGGATAAATAATTTGGAGCGAAAGAGTATTGCTGAAGAGAGAGAGAGAGAGAGAGAGAGAGAGAGAGAGGCTGCAAAGTGCAAAAGAGATCGTCAGAAGCGGGTCGGCACAGGGACTACACACACGAAGGTCTTGGTCTTTTTGGCAGTGGAAGGGTATTTTCGGAATATTGGGAAAAAGGGGATACGGAACTGTAGCTCTACAGTGAAGCCTTTTCTGTTGGGCCACTATACTTCAGTTCAGTGGTAAAAGGAGTAAATAATTACAGTAACATGACATATAGATTAGAAATCACACTAGTGTTGTGAAAAGTAGTAGTAGAAGAATAATTACACGTACGAGGAATGATTTATAGAGTTTTTTTTTTTTTTTTGGATCAACGAGGAATGATATTTCGTTTACACCATTCTACGACATCAATGATTTTCCAAACAGGCAATATAAGGGGATCTATTAGGGAAAATTTCAAAAAAAACCTAAACTTTGACCTCAATGTCTCATAGACACCCAAACTTTGATTAACTTCAATACCCAAACTATTTAACCGTTATTCAATTAGCCCCTGCCGTCTATCTCCGTCAAATTGGTGACGAATTTTGTTGAGGTGGACTGTTTATCTCCGTTAGAGAAGTAATCACAAGCTAGATGGCTTAATTTGGGGAAAGAATCATCAAGACAAACGTAGGAAAGAGTAAATCACACCCAATGAAACAAATTGAAGACTAAACCACACCTAAATCAAGAGGGTTCTTCAAAGACTAAACAAATAAAAGATTTAAAAAGAAATTTAACAAAAAAAGGGATATACATATACACAGTCTATCTCTTCCTCCATCTCCATCTCTTTGACTATACATAGTCACACATGCATATTATATCTACATATCATTATTCAAATGCACTTGCAACATTTCTCTGAGATCAAAGGGAAAAGATTGAATTGTAGATAGAGAATCGTTAGTAGTGTTGTGAACCCAAAATTGCTAGTTGAAACTAATCAGATTCAAGAAAATCAAGTTTTACTCGGGTGTTTTTTTCTTTCAGTCATTTCATCAAATACTTGGTCTGCATGATCTCAAAATACATTTTTCCAATAAAAAAACCTTACCATAGTCAAAAGAAAATGAATAAGCTTTTAAAACATTTTATATGATTAATAAATTTTAAATCAAAATTCAAATATGGAAAAAAAATGTATACTGACATCGGCATACCGCACGTAAGTAAGAAAATATAAAAAATAAAAATAAAAATAATAATAATAAATTTTTTGAAGTAAGTCATGAAAAAAATCTATGTTTTGTAAGTAAGTCATGAAAAAAATATAAAAAATATAAAAATAATAATAATAATAATAATTTTTTTTAGAGAGAGTGAGTGAGAGAGTTAGACAAAAAAAAGAAAAAGAAAAGTTACAAAACGTTTTTATAAAAAAATGATAGAAATTCAAAGTATAGGAATTAAATTCTTTGTCAACCAATATGGGCGAGGTAGCCTTGGTAACAGATTCTGTTGAATCTTTGGTTGACATGTTGTTTAATACCCCACCTGCCATGGATGGTCTCGCATTAAACTACGATAAAAAAAAATTAAATTAAATTCTTTTATTAAATTATAAAAGACTCGCATAATGGACCTCCACTTTCCGGACCAAATTTCGACGATCGGAACCGTTAGATGTGTTTAAAACGTGTTTTCAATGTCCTACGCAAGGATTTGGAAAAAAAATAGTACCCGGATGGGCTTGATCGGAGTAGGTTTTCATAAAACTACTTTACGAAAACCTTGTCCGATCAAGCCCTTTTGCCTAGTTTTTTTCCCAAATCCTTGCATAGGACCTTAAAAACACGTTCTAAACACATCTAACGGTTCTGATTTTGGAAAATTTGATTAGGTGGCGTTGAAGTGGTGCATTATAGTATTGAAATTCCACGAAATGCACTAAATGTGTTCTGATCGTGTGGTTGCCGATATCGGAATATCATCGATTTGGGCGGGAATCATAGAATCGATAAGATATTAAATCGTAACGGTTTAGATTGAACATTTGGATAAATGAGTGTGCACCTACCTTTTAATTCTATACATCAAACTTACTTCTATATGAACCAAGCTACTATGTTATAGTATAATGTACGATAGCCACACAATTGCAACACTATGTAGAAATCTGTTACATGACATAGAACTTATCATCTCATTCATCAGCTCAACGTCTAACTTTCAATTTCTATGGTAACACTAAACAAGTCACCAGTTGTACAACATGTCACAGTTTAACACCAGATCCAAAGTTCCTCAAAAATAGAAACCTAAATACTCCCAACATCTATAATTCTAAGGGTAGGCAAGGAAGCAGGTTCTCAATTTGACAACAAAAATGCATCCTCCATGAACAAGTATTCATTACTCCCTCCGTCCCGCAAAGTTTGACACTTTCGGGAGTGCGTGCCATTTTTAAATTGCCTATATCTTTCAATTCATAACGTTTTATGTGATTTTCAAAACTTTGTTCAAAAGATCTAATTGAAATCTATCAAACGAGATCCATATTGCTTATATAAAACATTACAGATTAAAAGAAATAGTCAATTTTTTCATAGGGCTGGAATAGTGAAAGTGACAAACTTTGCGGGATGGAGGGAGTATATGTTAAAGACAAACAGGGAAGCCTCTACCTCTTAACAAAGTGAACCTTCTGCAAAAATCAAGCTTAGTAAGCACTATAACAACAAACCGGGTTTTCCCCTTCAGTTAATAGCACTGAAACTCCACAAATGAAGAGTATAGATTTTATATGAGGATCTAAAACGACCATGAAATAATACTCTTCCACTAATAAAAGAAATGGCGGTGATAATTACGGATTCCGGCTAATTTTGGATCAACTCCACCATGGGTTATATTTATGACCACTAGTTATTTTCCTCCACCATGGAAAGTAAGAAGTTAAGGTTTCAAACTTGATTGCTATATTGTCAAGGAGTTTCTTGTGAAAAAATAAGGAAATACAACCAGCATTTCTTTTAATGTTTTAACATTTTTGAACACTGGCTTCAATGAACATTAAAATTATGATAGTGGAAAGTGAGGTCACTGTGTTAAAAAAAGAAAGAAAGAAAGTGAGGTCACCTGCTATGACTGCATGTAGGACTGTATGTCACGCCCTCAAATTTAATAAACCAAATACCAATAAAATCCACGTAGGATAAATCGAAAGTTATACATTTCACCGTTGAAAGGTCAAAGTCAAAGTACACCGGGTTTCTACAAGAGGTACCCGTACCCATGCATAAGTAATGAATAGTTAAGAGTTATTACATAAACCAAGTTGTGTCAAAAGATTGAAGGGATTAAAGTTACAAGATCATCTCCCAAAATATATTAACGATAGAGAGGATAAAATAACTTCATGTCAAATGAGCTTCATGATATGCATCCACATGCCAAGCATTCCAATCACGTGCCTTGCCGAGTACCTGAAAAATGATAGGTTGAGCTCACTAGCCCAGTAGGAAACTTTTCTACCAACGCTAAGGGTATAAAAGATGAAACATGCACATGGAGATGTGATACACATGAATGAATAAGCTAAAATAGACCAAACTAGGTCGACTTGATGAGAGAATATCCAATAGATGCCCCAAAGATCGAATCAAACCCAAGTGTCTATAGATTTCCTCGTAAACGTTACGTTTCATGTCGTAGGTTCAATCCTTTCAAAAACATTGTCATTTTCATAAAACATTTCATTTTTCACATCTCCTCAAATAACCACTTATTTAAATAGGGAATGAATCCCTCTGCCGGATTTCGTGGGCTCTGAACACCCCTGCCAGATTTTGTGGGCTCCGCACACCCCTGCCGGATTTCGTGGGCTCCGAACACCCCTGCCGGATTTCGTGGGCTCCGAACACCCATGGCCAGGGACGCACCAAATGGTGGCCCTAGAATAAGCAAATTATTCTTTTCAAAAGTTACAAAACAATCAAGTGTCCAAAAACATCCATGTAATTCATTTAGTTCGAAAGCTTGTAGTATGTCGGTTGTGGCAAAGTTAATATGTGTCCAAGGACGTGAGAGATCATAACAAAACATCATTCATACCACGATAGGCTACCAAAGCTTAGAAGTCGATTTGTGAAGCTTAGGAAAGACCAATAAAGGCCCGGCGGCGCAAAGAAACATGAAAATGGAGTTATGAATCTCGAGAAAACCCGACACCTTGATAGGAGAAAGTACATTCCTCTCAAAATACAAAGGCTATGAATATGAGACCAATTGGGTTTGAAAGTAGACTCATAGAGCTTTCTAACGGTTCAAGAATCGCCTCAATCGAAGTTCGGACGAAGTCGGGGCGTGCCCGTGAAGTTGCGTCAAAATCTGCCTTAAGCAGTCGGGTGTCGATACACAAGAAAAGCTGTATCGATACCGGGTCACTAAAATTTTTACAAAAAGTCTGGGTATCGATACCGAAGAAAAGGGTATCGATACAAAAGCCATCTCGAGCAAAATTTTCAGATTTCTAGATTTTTCCAAGATGGAGGGGATTTCAACCCAAGCCAAAAATTGAGGTTCCAAACAACATCTACTCATAGGAGAGGGATATATCAACAACTAATTCAAGGATTTATCAACCAAATACACAAAACCCAAACTCAATAAAAAATCAAGCTCATTTCCATGGTGATAACAAGTTTAACAAGAAATTGGGAACAAGAACACCAACAATGCAATCATTCAACAAATATACACTTAGAGGAAGTAAAAGATTGTTCCCTACCTCAAGGATTTGCTCCAAGTCAACCCAAAAACGAATTTCTAGATCCCCAATATAAGCAATCCCGTTTTTGGTCCTCCCGGTGCGAAAAGATGGTACTCCGAGCTCCCAAACACGCGTAGATGATGACTCTTTGGTCAATTTGTGAAGAAGTTTGATGAGGAGGGAGTAATTTGAGCTCAAAGGAGCACAAATGGAGGAGAGAGGAGGAGGGGCTGATTTTTGGGAGAAGAAGAGAATGATATTTGCTCAAAAATTCAGCCACACACACATATATATACACACCACTAATTGCACTAGCACCCCTAACATTCCAACGTGTTCCAAAGACACCCCCAAATGCAATCACCAACTCATATTGACCCCATATCACACTATTTTCATTTCCTCACATTTCCCCAACATTATTTCCGGAAAATTATTTAAAAACACGAGTCCTTACACTGTACAACTTGTGGTAGTACAAAGCCGCAGATCTTGTCCTCTCTAGTACGAGGCTGAATTTGGCGAGAACAGAGCTGCGACGCCTTTATCCGCCGTCGTCTTTGCCATTTTCGATTTGTAAGAGAAATTTAGAACTGATCAGATGATTCAGACGAGTCGATTTAGCTCAAAAGTGTGACTCTGTGTGGGTTTGGCAACTTATGGCAACATGATGTTGCCCCCACTTCAGTTGTGTGATTGTGTGTGGGTTTGGCAACTTATGGCAACATGATGTTGCCCCCACTTCAGTTGTGTGTGTCTGTCGGAGTGTGGTGTGTGTGTGTGTCTCCTTTTAGTCTGAAATGAATAAGCCACAGACACAACCCCTTATCTCCATGTTCAAACTTAAAATGACACATGAATTGTGATTTGTAACTTATGATGGTCTTAAATGGCAACATAATGTTGCATCCTTTTCAGTTTGTGAATTTTGAATTTGGTCAGTGATGATTGTTGAGCCCAAACTGGGCAATGATGATTGTTGAGAAATGAGCCCTGAATTAATGTGTTATAGTGATTGAATTTGGGCAATGATGATTGTTGAGCCCTGAATTAATGTGTTATATTGATTGAATTTGGTCAATGATGATTATTGAGCCCAATCTAGGCAATGATGATTGTTGAGCAATGAGCCCCGAATTAATCTGTTATAGTGATTGAATTTGGGCAATGATGATTGTTGACCCCTGAATTAATGTGTTATAGTGATTGAATTTGGGCAATGATGATTATTGAGCCCTGAATTTGTGTGTTATATTTATAGTGACTAAATTTGGGCAATGATGATTGTTGAGCCCATTTATGTGTAGTTGTGTTGGTTGATTGGATTGGATTGACTTGATTGGATTGACTGAATTAAGGTTTGTGGATTGGATTGACTTGTGTTGTTGGTGGTGGACGTGGTGTTGTGGTGGTGGATCGATGTTGATTCACTTGTTGCTGCACCTGTTGGCTGCACTTGTTTCCTGCACTTCTTTGCTTCACTTGTGTGCTGCACTTGTTTGCAGCACCTGTTGCTGCCATTACTGCACTTGTTTGCTGCACCTGTTACTGCACTTGCACTTGTTTGCTATTCCTGTTAGTTGTTTGCTCCACTTGTTTGTTGCACCTGTTGCTGCCATTGCTGCACTTGTTTTCTGCACTTGTTGCTGCACATGTTGCTGCACTTGCTGCGCTTGTTTGTTGCACTTGTTTGGAATTTTGGTGTGACTTATGTTGTTGCACTTGAATTTCAATTATATGGGCAATGATGCTTGCTGAGCCCGATTCAACTCATTCAAGTACTTGTTTGGAATTTTGGTGTGACTAGTGTAATGTGTTGTTGCACTTGAACTTCAATTATACGGGCAATGATGATTGCTGAGCCTGATTCAAGTTTATACCCCATACAAAGCCATGTACAACAATACAAGAGTAAGGTCATCGGAGGACGGGCATCCTTTCTTCTTTTTTTCATTGAAATTAGATGTAGTTTGGTTTTTTACTTTTGTAATTTTAGAAATGTAAGTTGTACAAGCTTTTTTCTTTTGTAAAATAAAAACACGTTGTAATTTTTTCAATTATGTAAGTTGTAACTTGTAAATAGGTTAATAGCTTTCAATTTTTTTTTATTAATGTAACTTGTATAATCATCATCACTATGGTTCATCCACGTCCTTATGCCTTGTTTGGTTGCTGTCTAGGAGGGCTGGAGAATTGACAAAATTTGGTGAAGATGGAAAGGGTCATCCGGGAGTTAAGTAGAACAAATGTTGTTAAGCACTAAGAGTTGGAGGAAAGTAGAATAAGCCTGTTGCTTCATTTTCCTATTTACTATGACCTATGTTCCACATATATGGCCATGGACACAGTCATGGGATTTCTAAAATACAAGAACACGGACATGGCAGGAGACCCTGCAAAAGTAAAACAGTAAATAAACAATATTAATTTTAAACCAGTGTAAACATAGCAATTTGTAGAACCATGAAGCATCAATACGTATAACAAGCATCATGTATAAATCATATTACACTTCTAACCCAAAATATTTGAGTTAATACCTATTTTCCCCTTCATGTTTTTTAAAAACTGCTTATTTTACCCTTGTCCCATACTTGTCCTCCCAAGTCTCCGCCGTGTCCGCCTGAAATTTTTTAATTACTCCCTTTGTTTGTAAATCATAGTCCACCATGTTTTTACGTGCAATTTTTGAACCAAAATATTAGGCACTTTTGTCCATAACTTTTTTAATTTCTTGACACCAAATTAAAAGGTCTCAATCAAGAAATTTAAAGAATTATGGACAAAAGTGCCTAATATTTTGGTTCGAAAATTGCACGTAAAAACATGGTGACTATCATTTAGGAACAGAGGGAGTAGATTTAATGTTGGCGTAGCCCATACATTTTTCCCTGTGTCCCCATGTGTCAGACACGGATATGGCAACCTCAAGGAGTGTTGGTGCTTCATAGATTATGACAAAATGGTGTGGTTTGAAAGGCTCTCTTTTTCTGCCTTTTTGCAATATTTTTGGCGAGCGAAAACGGTGTGCTTTGAAAGGGAAGACGCTACACGAAATGATCTTGATTTGTCAAAACTTGTTCAACAATCTGAATCATCCCAATGAGTATATCAGGGGCGTCACGCTTCGGTTTCTTTGCCGGTTGAAGGAAACCGAAGTTGTTGAGCCCTTGATCCCAGCGGTTTTGTTAAATTTAGAGCACAAACACCCTTTTGTTAGGTGGAATGCAGTTCTTGCAGTGATGTCAATTTATAAGCTTCCCCAAGGGGAACATCCGAACAATTACTAGATAATGCCCCCGATTTGATTGAGAAGTTGATCTCGACGGAACAAAATCCTTCAGCCAAAAGGAATGCGTTCCCTATGCTTTTCACTTCTGCCCAAGAAAGGGCAGTCAATTACCTATTCACCCACATTGGCCGAATCAACGACTGGGTTGAACAACTTCAGATGGTGGTGTTGGAGTTAATCCACAAAGTTTGTAGAGCGAACAAGGGTGAGAAGGGAAAGTACATAAAGATAATCATATCATTGCTCAGTGCCCCATCAGCTGCAGTGGTCTATGAACGTGCTAGGACTCTTGTTTCTCTCTCCTCGGCTCCTACAACAATCAGAGCTACTGCAAATACTTACTGCCAACTTCTGCTCTCACAAAGCGACATCAACGTTAAGCTTATTGTGCTTGACTGACTGAACGAGCTTAAATCTTCACATAGAGAAATTATGGTTGAGATGATAATGGATGTTCTTAGGGCACTTTCAAGCCCAAATCTTGACATCCGTAGGAAAACCATTGCCATTGCCCTGGAGTTGATAACTCCAAGGAACATTGATGAAGTTGTTCTTCTCCTCAAGAAAGAGAGGAGAGAGAGGGAGCTATCATTACCGACAGAGGGAGAGAGTGGTCGCAGGTGGTGTGGTGGTCGGCGGGTAGCGGTGCCGATTGCTGCTGCTGCAAAATAGACTGGTTCCCACAATAAAGCCCTAAAACCCGTCTGCCATTCTGAAAACCGACACATTAAAGCCCTAAAACCCGACTGCCATGGACGATCTGTGATGGACAATCGGTGTTACAGAGAGAGAGAGAGAGAGAGAGAGAGAGAGAGAGGTGTCTCAGAATTTCAGAAGCGTGATCTCTCGGTGTGAAAAGGAAGCTTCCCCATTATAAGCTAATCTCAGCCCTTGAAATTCAAGGGTGAGGATTATGTAGAGAAAATGTGTAAGGTTTGAAAACCACTGTGATTTGTTATATAGATGACTAAAATTTGGAAATAATATCATCCGTAATTTTGAATATTCCTTGATTTTAGGAAAGAGAATCGTTCACCGAGCTAAAACAATATGTCAACATCTCTACTAAACCAAAGACATCGTTTAATATCTATTTTGCTTCAATCACAAAGCAAAAATTGAAGATCTAGTTACGATTAGAAATCTACTTTTCTATCTTCATCCATGGATCCCTGACCAACATATGCGGATCCAATCACAATCTTATAATTAAGAATAATAGATCTTTCTCGATCAATCCCTTTACCCCTCATTCTTTGAGAATCACTCAAGTGAATTTCATTATGACAGGAATAAAATCAAGTCAATAAAAGCAATTAATTGCATTTTTCTATACTTGATAAGGCTGTTCAAGTTAATGAAGCCTTTTCATTTTTAAAAATCTACAACGATAAAAAAAATCAAATAAATTCAAGTGGATTTTCTGGAACATATCAATAAGTTAGACCTATGCTGAGAGTTGTTTCATGCCATAATTAAACTCGAACACTCAAGAAAACCGCTCTTGACCAATTGGAAACAAAAATGAGTAGAAATATAGCTCCAATAAAGGGAAATATAGTTCCAATAAAGGGAACCCAAGGACCATATTCTTCCCCAATTCGGGTTTTACTCATATCTCGAATGAATTCGAGGACATATTCGAAGAAATTCTGACCGCCAGTTGGAATGGCATGTGGATTCCGAACACCTATAGTGACAAAACCTAATAAGATAGCAATTACAACCCAAGAAGTTTAAAGTTTTGGAATTTCATTTTGAATAGAAAATTCATAATTTCCATTACCTACTGTTTTAGACTAATCATTTTCAAATTCATAGAAAATTCATAAATTCATAAATTCATAATTTCCAGTACCTATTAGCCAAAGAGGCAAAGAGTGCATTTTCAAATTTAAAAAAAAATAAAATTAAAACAACTTGTTTTACTCTACTATCTAAAGTCTAAACTCCTGCACCTTGCAAAATAATTTGTTTTTTTTATAGGAGTAAACAAAATAAATTCCAAGAACCGGCCAATCGGTGAAACCCTAGAACGGTTCTCTCTCGGGTTCTCCATTGGCAAATTCCTCCATATCTCTCCCTCTACAAGCGCCCATGTCCAATCACGAAGAAGAAGAAGAATAAGAATAAGAGTAAGAGTTTTGAAGAGCCATTGAAGTCTCCAATCGAAGAGCTACTACAAGGGAAGCTATTGAAGTCTCCAACAATGCTGAGCATGAAAAAAGTCAAGAAATCAATGCTGAAAGCGTGCACCGCCGCCCAACTAAGAGACAACGTATCGAACGAAGTCGCGGGCGATGTGAAGAGTAAGAAGAAGAAGAAGCAGAGGAAGAATAAGAAGAAGAAGATGGTGCAAAAGCCTGTGGAAACTGTAAGACCTTTTATTATTATTATTATTATTTTTTGTAATTGGGTTGAGGTTTAGTGAAGAATGAAAAATTGTGGTATTTTTAGATGATTGGAAAATTCTAAATACGATGGGAGGGAAATTAAGATTGAATGCTAATATTGACAATTGAATTTTGCATTTTAATATGCTCCTCTTAATATTTAAAGGTTTCTTTGTTTGCTGTGAAAGATGTGAGGAAAGCAGAATAAATTGGAATTTGGAGTTTTACGTATTTTGGTAGGTTTAGCATTATAGGGTCTCAAGCAATTATGCTACCGCCACATCGATTTTGCATACGCAAGTAGACCCACACCGTCAGGGGCGGACCCAAGAAGAGGCAATGGGTTCAATTGACCCCGCTGGATTAAAATTTCCTACAAACGTGTAATATATTTCTAGATATTTTTGTAATTTTGCCGCAAGACCCTACACTTGATTTACTAGATCTTGCCCCAAGACATGAAATACGTACAACCTTTGTAGATTCTTGACCCCACTAATAGAGAATCCTGCTCCGCCCCAACACACCGCAAAATGGGTGTGGTCAGGGCCATCCTGACTTTTTTGGGGGCCCGAATCAACTTCAAAGTAGGGCCCCTCAGGTACTTTTACAACCAACAAATAATTCATCTAGAAAATCAAGATAATACACACACAAGTTGATTAAAATTTCGCAAGATATGGTTTCTTACATAAATCTAAGTATCACTTAAATGTCACTTATCTTGCATTTTTTTGTTGATAAAAACAATACTCATGGGCTCTTTTTTTTCATACCTAGTATAGCACCCTAAAAAATTTGGGGCCCCTAGATTAAGGTAGGTTTTGTGGGCCTGAAGCCGAGGCCTTGTTCGCCTTGCCTCAGGGACGACGGGCCTGGGTGGGTGGTATCGTTTTGCAGGTCTCAAGTAATAGAACGCCCAGCATACATGTTTTTCAGTGTATTAGTGGAAGTTATCTTTTGGTGTGATTTATTTCGAAAACTTCTTGCCAGGTCCCCCAAAATAATTATTTAGCTTGGTTGGCCTTTGGCAGGAAAGTGAAGAGAGGAGGGGGCATATGAGGAGAGAGAAGAAAGGGTGTGGATGAGAAAATAACTTACTATCCAGTCCATGGTTTGGATAGGAAGCCGGAAGAAATTTGAGGGAATAACATGCCTAAATCTAGTCGAAGTGCTTGGGTAGTTGTATTTCATGCATGATTTGTTTGGAAAAAGGAGAAATTAGTACTTTTACATCGCGTTCCTTTGGGTATACTAAACATAGCCCATTTTATTCACTGGAAAATGGAAAATATCACCATCAGCTTGGCCTAGAAGCGGCAAACTTGTTATTAATCTGAAAAATGGTTTGTTTGAATTTGTGCATTCGATTTCTAAAAGCCCTGCACTTTCTCACTTGCATTAGGTTTTGGTGGCCAAGGAAGAAGAGAATGTTAAGACAAGCGAAGCCTTGGAGATAAATAAATTTGCAGCGGCGAATTGTGTTGAGATATCTGATAACATTGTGCTGCGGAAGCTACTTGTGAGTTGAAATAATAGGGTATATGAATCACTTTGTAAAACATTCCTCCATTTCATTTGAAGGCTTAGAGTGGCATCTCTCTTATTGATTGTTCTATCAGCGAGGCCCAAGGTATTTCGATCCCCCGGACAGTGGTTGGCGAACATGCTATAATTGTGGTGAAGGTGGTCATACAACTGCGAACTGTTCCTCTGTTAAGCGGAAGAAGCCTTGCTTTTTTTGTGGGAGTTTGGAACACCATGCCAAGCAGTGCAAAAAGGTTTGTGAAAGGAGAAAATTAACCGAAGGCTTTATTTATTAGTTACTGTTGATTAACTCTGGCTACCTAATATTTAGTTTCTTTTGCTTGTTATCTTATTGTCAATTAGAATCAAGGGTATTTTTCATATGGAATTGAGTTGATTTTGAGAAGGAGTTGTTTAATGATGCTTGAATATGGATTTGGTTTGAGTTCCTTTTTTTAGGCTTAAGTTGGTTTGTCAAAGTTGGCAATTGAATTAGATTGTAGTTGATTTGTGATTGTAGTAATCTTGTTGGTGACTGGTTTTTACTTAGTTGATCACTCACTGAGAATATGGATGGTTTCTCATCTCATATAGGCTAGGCTTAGTTGTTGGAAATGCAAATTGACTACTAGACTCTGGTTTGTTACCAAGGGTAGGCATTTTTTATAAAGCTCCTGCTTTGCACTCCTTTACAGGCTAAACATCGATATAAACCCAAGATGGAGTGCTTTCAGTGGTTAGCTTGTTAGAAATTGTAGCATTTTTAAAGCTACACTGTTACCTGGTACGAGTTAGTTAAGACTAGTCAAGCATTCACTGTGATTTTCCAAAAGATCGTCCCTATCTCCCTGAGAAGATTTCATCTCTTCATATGATGAAGTTGCAGTCACTCTGTCATCCTTTAGTTATTTGACCTGTATTTTTTTCTCTAGCAATCCCCTCTACGGGTTCGCTTTGAAGTTTTTTCTATCATTGAAGTGACTTTGTAGAGAGCTTCTAACGACTTTGATCTATGTATTTGGAGCACTAGTATCCATCTGTAGGGCTTTAACTGCATTTTTTAAATTTGATGTTCAGCGACGAGATTGCTTTATCTGCGAAAGAGGAGGCCACCTTGCAATAAATTGCCCCGGAAAACAAAAATGGGGACCTCAGAATCCTAAGAAATGCTTGAAATGTGGAGGCTTTTGTCATGATATGTTCTCATGCAAGAACGATTATTCTCCTGATGATTTAAAGGTATTTATAGTTCTGTCATTGTTCATCAGTTAACATTCGTATATGGGCACATAAATTTTGCTGTGCAAATACTTGTATGCATAATATAAGTCAATTGAAGCTTGCACAAGAACTAATAAAGACATTGCACGGTTGCACTTGAATGATTGGCACGCAGCAGGATTTTCATATCTTACATATTGATTTTTCTTTCAAGTGGTTTTATGGTGGTGTTAGGATACTGCCAACTCTGGTTGTTCTTCCTGTATAACAATGGTTGGAATTTTTTTTTCACTCCCTCTTTGCACTTTATCAGGAAATACAATGCTACATTTGCAATAGTTTTGGCCATCTTTGTTGTGCTGCTTTTGGTGATATCAGCCGAAGAGAACCTTCTTGTTACAGATGTGGTCAGTTGGGTCATGCCGGTTTGGTAAGATTCAGTCGTTTCATATATGCTGTGGTAATGTACTTTTTCCAATGTTATTTTAAGCTGTCACCAACAGTGACCAACAGCGGTGTCAGCTGTTTAAAATATCCTTCGTAATTTGGTTATGTGTTTCAGATGTTTTGTAGCAAGTGTTATTGACAGGGTTGACATGATCATAAGTGGAACATATTGGCTTGCTACGATTTATAAGTGGCTTAGTTTCAATTTTTTGTTTTGGCTTGGGGAGAAGGGATGAAGGCATGGTACTCTACGTGGGTTAGTTTGAGAACATAATCAGTTGTCTTGAGTAGAAAGCTGTTTAAATGTTGGTTCTAATCACTTTACCCCCTCATGGTTTCATCCATGTTCTCCTTCTTGTTGTGCGTATGCTGTATTTCTCTTTTTCTCTACACTAGCACTTGGGGCACTCGCAAGGGATGAGAAAATGATTAAAACTATATGGTCCTCATTATTTTTATTGGAGGAGAAGTTATGGGGGTACCTGGAAATGCCAAGGAGTGTAAACAGGAGGAGCCGCTGTGAAACGTGGGTTCCCATTTCCCAATTAAAAGTGCTTTATGTTTTCTACCTCCGGCAGTTAGAAACTGCAGGACACAATTGTAAGTAAATTTATAATGTTTGGAAGGGCTTTTTGGACTTCAAAAAGTCCATACTGCTTCAAAAATAGGGTGAGACCAAAAAGGTGCTCTCCCTTTCTATATTAGAATACAGAATAGATATTGAATATATATAGTATTGTAATTTGTACGTATATGTATTCTAATTGAAGATATGGGTAGGGAGGGGATGGTGGGTCTAGCTGGAGAGCACGGAAGGGGCTGGCAGGGCGCGGGGAATTGAGAAATAGGAAGAAATGGGGTAAGAAGAAGAAGAATGAAACTCTGAAATTTTGGGAGACTAATAATGAAGTTTTTGTCTTAAACAACTGTGCTGATATCTACTCTCAAAGTCGTCGTGTGAGATGCACCTCCAGTTAATTCGACGTGAATTGTGATGATGATTTTTAGGCCTCAAACCACAATGATTGATGTGCTTATCAAGTACTTTCTACGTCACCAAAGGATTATCTGGTATGTGAAAGAAACATAAAAAGAAAACATTTTTGCCAACATAAAAACAATTTATTTTCATAAATTAAAAGAACTTGTTTGTATCTAGTAACTTGCTGACAAAAGTGTAAATTTTTCTTTGACTAAGTACTTTATTTTTGAGTTTTTGTGTGCGGTCGGACAATCTTTTTGGGAAAGAGGTAGTAATGTCTGGGGTCGATCTGCATATGGACAAAACTATAAACCTTTCAATAAATCATCTCAAAACACAGTCTCCATTTATTTCCCACACAATTAGGCCTCCTTATTGGCCAAACTTGAATTGGGGCAGTGTTTCCAACTTTGTTCTAGTTTATTTGAAAGCCAGAAATCTACCTTAGTTGAACTGGTGCATTCTCGTGGAAAATGTCAGGATTAATCAACAAGTGCCCTGGTAATTCCTGCATGTAAGTACTCCAGGTTAACAGCAGTAGGGAAAGTAGTTACCTGTAAATACCATGGGAGAGCTTGAAAGGTGTAAATCTTGCTTTCTTACTCCCAGATTGGTTTAGGGAGATGGGGTTAAAAAAATATTTGGTGTCACCTCTTTTTTTTTCCACCTCTCTTCTATCTTGTTTTATTTGGTTTGGACGTGGAATTAAGGTTATGGACCGTAAGGAGGATTGTGCATCCCCTATAGAAGGAACAAGAGAGGATTATAAATATCACTTCCCAGAGTATTTCTTACTCTGGGTCATACACCCTGATTGCCTTACGATGCTATATCTTTGAAACTTGCACAGAGAGAGAGAGAGAGAGAGAGAGAGAGAGAGAGAGAGAGAGAGAGAGAGAGAGAGAGAGAGAGAGAGAGAGAGAGAGAGAGCCTTTTCCATATATTCAACGTAACATATTACAAAGAAGATAACAAGTTTAAATAGAGCCCTAAAACTAAAAAGACTATACTACCCTTAACTTAGAAAAGATTACAAAAGCAACCCTAATATAAAAGATAAAATACAAAGTAAAACCCTATACTTTCACACCCCCCCCCTCAAACTCATGATGCGAGCCCGGAGAGCATCGAGAGTTTGTCAAGGAGGAAACGGAAACGAGCGGTGGTGTGCGTCTTGGTGAAGAAATCTGCCAACTGAAGAGAAGAGGAGACAAAATGTAGAGAGATAGTGCCGGACTGAAGATGGTGGCAAACAAAATGACAGTCAATTTCACTATGTTTTGTGCGTTCATGAAAGACAGAATTATGAGCAATTTGAATGGCACTTTTGTTGTCACAAAAGAGTGGTGTGGGAGAAGAGAGACTGAGACCCATATCGGATAACAACCAGCGGAGCCAAACAACTTCAGAGGTAGCATGAACCATGGCCCGATACTCAGCTTCGGCAGTAGAACGAGCAATAACGGATTGTTTCTTGCTCTTCCATGAGATAAGAGAATCCCCCAGAAAAACATAGAAGCCAGAGGTAGATTTCCGATCAGAGATATCACCAGCCCAACCAGCATCAACATATGCCCGAAGAGACAAATCAGAAGTAGAAGAAGAGAGAAGTAAACACTGAAACATGGTGCAACGAACATTACGAAGAATATGTAGCAGGGCAGCCCAATGACTAGACCAAGGAGCACAAACATACTGACTAACTATATGAACAACGTAGGCAATGTCCGGTCGAGTGACAGTGAGGTACACAAGACAACCAACAAGTTCACGATACATGGTAGGATCAGCAAGAGGAACCCCATTTGAAGCAGAGAACTTAGCATGTAACTCAATGGGAGTATCAACCTTTTTGTCATCAGTAAGTTGAGCTCGATGAAGAATGTCGGTTACATAGTTAGTTTGAGTTAAAAGATAACCTTTTGGAGAGGAGGCAACCTCAATGCCCAGAAAATACCGAAGAGGACCCAAGTCTTTCATTTCAAATTGGTGAAATAAATGAAGCTTCCCTTCATCAATAGCCGCACAATCGGAACCACTGATGATCATGTCATCAACATAGAGCAATATAAGAACCAAACCATGAGGAGTGCGGCGAACAAAGAGTGCAGATTCATGCGTGTTTGGTTGAAACCCAATCTGAAGAACAACATCATGAAAACAAGCATACCAAGCGCGAGGAGACTGTTTGAGGCCATAAAGAACACGACGGAGATGACAAACAAGGCCGGTGGCATGTGAGAGCCCCGGAGGAGGACGCATATAAACTTCCTCAGACAAATGACCGTTGAGGAAGGCATTTTTAACATCCAACTAAAAGAGAGGCCAATGATGCATAGCAACAACATAAATTAAAAGACGGACAGAAGTCATCTTTGCAACAGGAGCAAAAGTCTTCTCATAATCAATACCGTATTCCTAAGAGAACCCCTTGGAAACTAAGCGGGCTTTGTACTGCTCCAATGAACCATCAGAATGAGTTTTGACTTTAAAAACCCATTTGCAACCAATGAGATTTTTACCATCGGGGAGAGGAACCAAGTCCCAAGTCTGAGTCCTATCAAGAGCAGTGAGCTCGTCATTCATGGCATGCACCCAGTTAGGATCATTACAAGCTTCTTTGTAGGAACGAGGTTCAAAGTAATTACGGATGCGAGATAAGAAAGTACAATATGAAGAGGAAAAACAAGTGTTAGTAAAACCAAGTCTTACCGGAGGGTGACGATCACGAGAAGGATACCGATGTGCAGGCGGATCAGAGTCATCAGAAGCAGAGGAAGGACAGAGTTGGGCCAGTGCGACGGACATAATACTCGGGAAAGGGAGGAATGGGGTGGGAATTAGAAGAGGAAGATGGGAGATTAGGAACATCTGACACGTCAAGAGTACGAACATATTCTTCCTTAGGAACATCCAGAGGGAAAGGATCTATATGCACGAGATCCTCTTTGGCAACAGTAATGGGTTTGGATGGGAGAGAGAAGAAGGGTAAACGCTCAAGAAATGTAACATGCTGAGAAACATACAACTTTTTGGTCACGGGGTCATACCAACAGTAGCCTTTTTGTTGGATCCCATACCCCAAGAAGACACATAAGACACTACGAGCACTAAGGTTAGTGCGGTCCTTTTTGGGAAGAAGGACGAAGGAAGTGGAGCCAAAGACACGAAGAAGGGAATGGTTAGGAACCTGATCATAGAGTCGTTCATAAGGGGAGGAACCAGAGAGACGTGGAGTGGGCATCCGGTTGAGAAGGTACGCTGCAGTGAGCACAACCTCTCCCCAGAATATGGCTGGCACAGAGGAGGAAAGAAGAAGAGATCGTGCAGTATTTAGAAGGTGACGATGTTTGCGTTCAGAACGCCCATTTTGAGCGGGAGTGTCAGTACAAGAAGATTGATGAATGGTGCCATGAGAAGCCAAGAATTCTGTGAACTCACCTAGAGAGTATTCTCCGCCTAAGTTAGAGCGAAGAACTTTGATTTCTGTGGAAAACTAAGTTTGAACCATGGAGTGAAAATTGCGATATGCTTGGTAATAGTCTGATTTGTGTGTCAACAGATACACCCATGTAAACTTGCTATAATCATCAACAAATGAAACATAATATCGGAAACCACCTTTAGTAGATATTGGAGAAGTACCCCATAAGTCTGTATGAACAAGTTGAAATGGGGAAGTAGAAACAGAGGTACTTCTATTAAAAGGTAAAACAGACATTTTGGCAAGTTTACAACCACTGCATTTAGAAATATCGCTGGCAGAAATGTTTCCCAAAAAGCCAGACTTAAGCAAAAGTTTTAAATGTTCACTAGATATGTGCCCTAATCGAGAATGCCAAAGATAAAAGGGAGAAGAGTTCTGATCTAAACAAAAGGACGACATAACAGTTGTAGTAGACTCAATAGGAACATGTAAAGTCTCCAAAACATAGAGATCACCAACTCTACGCCTTGTCCCAATCTGCTTCTTGGACACCCGATCCTGCACAACACAACCAGAAGAAGAAAACAAAACATCAAAGCCGGAATCAGATAATTGACTAATTGAGAGAAGACTAAGAGATAACTGGGGAACATAGAACACATTTGGTATAGAAAAGGAAGAAGATGGGGTTGGGATAAATAGAACCTATCGAGACAACATGTATAGGAGAGCCATTTGCAGTGGAGATACTAATGGGAGAAACAGGGGAGACACAATGACTTAGTAATGACAATGTAGGGCTCATATGGTGGGAGCAACCAGAATCAAATATCCATGTGGTGGGTAGAATGCTTGTGGTATAGAAACCATGCAAACCTGACTGAGTCGTGGTCATGGCAGATGCTTGTGAAGGACCTCCCTGAGTGATAGCCAGAAAAGCACGAAACTGCTGATAGTCCTCAAAGGAGGGATACTGCTGTGTATTATCAGTGGTAGGAGCTGTAAAGGCAGTTGGAGGACGAGCATACTGTGGTGTGGGCCGAGAATACTGCTGAGTGGGCCGAGAGGAAGAGGAGGAGGGCTTTGAACGAGGGGTGCTACCTGTCATCTGCAATAATTTTGGACATGCATGCTTCCAGTGCCCTTTTTGTCAACAGAAGCTACACTCATCCATGGCAACATGAGGTTTAGGCTTGCCAGTAACTTGAATCAAGTGAGAAGACGGTGTAGGCAAGAGAGGTGCCATAGGGAGAGGCTGAGGTTGAATCGGTGGAGCAGCAAATACAGATTAAGAGAGAGATGCCACAGGCCTAACCTTGAATCTAGTTTCCTCAGCTATGAGCTCACGAACCGCTCCATCAACTGTAGGTTGGGGTGAACGATGAAGCATAGCCCCACGAAGAGACTCAAACTCGTCACAAAGAGCCATGAGAAACTGTACAAGACGTAGCTTTTCACGGTATTCCACATAGACCTCAAGGGACTGCAACATTGCAGGCTCCATTAATGCAACTTGGTCCCAATATTGTGTCATTTCATTGTAGAATTCTTGAATGGTTTTATCTCCCTGCGTAGCACGTCGAATAGAACCCTCAAGTTCATATTGCTTTGCAAAGTTGGACTCAAGATACATCCTCTTCAAATAATCCCAAACCCTTCGCTGTTTCATATTTTGAGAAGTTCATGCCGATGCTAAGTTCAACAGAGTTATGAAACCATGTGAGGATTTTTGCATTTTCAACTTCCCATTTGGCAAAATCTTTGACATACGTCTCAAATTTACTTGCATATTCAGGATCCTTGGAATCCACAGGAGAGGATTTCAGAACAGACCCTGTTATATGACCCCACATTTCCTTTCCAACAACAAAGATTTTGAAGACACTAGACCAATAAGAGTAGTTATGCCCATTCAAACGAAGACTGATCATTCTGTCTTCCGCCATAATGAACATCGCAGTATCTAGATAAACAGAATCAACAAACAAAGATCCAACAACCCCAGATACTGCTAAACAGAGGGTAAAAACGATGAATGATACCGATGAACGGCCTTTTACGTGCATACCCATACAGTGTTGAGTCCAAACAGTGCAGAATACGAGAGATTTAGGTCAGAAATACCGTTAAACTTCCAAATGCAGATTGGGTCGAGTGCTGTTGTGGTCGCCGGTGACTGGAATAGGGTTCCGACGGTCGGCGAGGAGAGATAAAGGACCCACGGTGGTCGACGAGTCGTGGGTAGTGTTCGTCGGAGGTTGAAAGAGAAGAATATCAGTTGTCGAGAGGGGTAGAGTCAATGCTACTGTAGATAACGAATGATAGAGAGAGAAGAGGCTGGTCTTCGCTTGCTTAGAGATGATCGATCAACTGCTGAGAGGGGAGGTGATCGACAGAGACGATCGACAGAAGTGGGTATCGTATCTGCTGCTCTGATACCATGAAACTTGCGAAGAGAGAGAGAGAGAACCTTTTCCATATATTCAACGTAACATATTACAAAGAAGATAACAAGTTTAAATAGAGCCCTAAAACTAAAAAGACTATACTACCCTTAACTTAGAAAAAGATTACAAAATACAAAGTAAAACCCTATACTTTCACAATCTTACCCTTGTCAAACAGTCCACAAGCAAGCCCATTGTATGTAAACCCATCCAATATCTTTTGCACTCTAGTTCTGTCCTTAATCCTTAGCTATTCCTTATCCCTATTCCACCTTCAAATCATATCTGTCAATAAACACAATAAAATGAATAAAGATGGAAATCCTACTGCTTATCAAAAAGAAGAAGATGGAAATCATACTACAAATGAGAAACTTTTTCGAACTGTTGAGAGATGGATAGTCATGTTTAAAAGAGTAGCAGAAGTTGTTCTAGGTGAACATTATTTTAGTGGGTGATGTTCGAGAGAAACTTGGTGGTGGAATGAAGTGGTTCAAAGAAGTCGTAAGAACTGAACAGAGATTTATTTATGAAGTGAACGAAGAAGCACTTCTGATCCTTATCCTATGTTTGCTAGAAGAGATGACATGAATGTGCTCCATACCAAAAATCTGGTACGGTATTAAAAAATAAATGTTAGAATTTTGATGGGTATTTCATTCCCGGAAAAGATGTTTTTTTTCCTTAGTTTAAGTACCAAAAGATTCTAATGAAGTTTTATATGTGTGTAGGAATAAAAATTATTTTGAGAGAGAAAATAACTATGATTGAAGCTAAGAAAACAATAAGGTCTTCATTATAAGGCTTGTGTTGATCTTTAGCCCAATTAGATTCCAAGGATGGGGAAAAGTTCTTACAAACATGCTAGGATAGGTAGAGGCCGAAACTAGTTCAGCTGTATTGAAAGTGCATGAGAGTCTTATTTGTAGGCAATGAGATTGAACAGTGGAGGTATCATTTTGGAAAACGAAAGAGCGTACCTAGTTCACGAAGCTCCCGCATATGCAAGGCTTGGGGAAGGAGGGAGTCTGTTTCCGAGAATCGAATCCGCTTCGCTCTGTCCGCCCTTCATTTATTTTGGAACCTATTGAACGAAAACCACTAAAGAATATCGAGTTTAGGGAATTCAATTACTAATAACTCAGTAACATCCATAGAAATTTTGTTAGGGTATCATCCTTATGGAAAACCTAAGTCGGTTTCAGATTTGCATAAAACTTCTCATTGGCATAAACATTTTTGTATCGATAGATTTATTTGTTAGTAAGGACTCTACACATGTTTGTCAGTAGTGGTATTCAAGTTTCTAGTTTTCATATTTATTTGTTTGCCTACTACTCAACTTCTATATTACTCCTCAGAAGACACCTTTTTTTTTATTTTTTTATTTATAAAGGGACTGGATGTATGCAGGAATGCCGAAGGTCACGTGGTGAGCCAACTAGTGCGGGGCCACTTAGTTCGTGCTTCAAGTCTGGCGAAGAAGGACATTTTGCACTAGAATGCACAACTTCAACTGAGGTACATTTCAGGCTTCATTTGACTTGTAGTTTTGATGTGTCATCTAGAGCAGTCTTCTTTTGCTATTTGTAGTCCTTTAATTAGGTTTTGTTGTTTGTTACAGATTCATAAGAGGAATCTTGACTTAGCAACCCCAACCCGGAAATTGTCCAAAAGAAACAGAAAGACTGAGGGAGTCAGGTCCATGCCTTCTGATTCTGGCAAGTCTCAGAAAAGGAAAAGGGCCCAATATGAAGGAGGAAGATTTTCTACACCACCTAACTTAAGACAAAGTGGTGGTTTGATTACTGAATATTCTGGAGACTTGCAGCGTGGATATGCCCAGGTGCCTAGATGGGGATCTCCAGTAATACCAACTTATAATGCCCCGGTGCCTAGATGGGGATCTCCAGTAATACCAACTTATAATGCCCAGGTCCCTGGATGGGGATCTCCATTGATACCAACTTATAATGCTCCGGTGCCTGGATGGGGATCTCCAGTAAGACCAATTTATAATGGGAATCTGATATATACTCCCTTAGCCGATGGTCGTCCTTCAAGTTCTCATTTTCTTAGAAGGGCTCAAGAGCTTCAATTTGGACATTTAGCTTCAAATGTATCACCCATATTTTACCAGGACATTTATCCAAGATCAATAAATGGCAACTTTAGTAGCTATGGGATGAGGAGTAACCATCGATGGTAGCAGGAACCTTAAATTATAGGGGGTTTGACTCGGAGGCTCCCCCAGTGGGTTCTAAACCTTGTAAGTATCTCTGCTTTTGTTCAAGTCACCTAAAGGTTTTCATTTCATCATATCTTCTGATGGGCTGGTTGCAATTCATTTGTCTTTCTCCTTTTTGAGCATACATGGATTAAATTCTTCGTTTGTTACATGTTTGACTTGCCTGCTTTAACATGCACCCAGCAAGCACGTCAAGTCGTGAATGCTAATTACATAATGGTCATAGAACCCCTTTATTGTATTCCTGCTAATTACATAATGCATCAGTATGAGTGGATAAACCAGTAGACCCGTAATGTCTAAATTAAGATACATTTTTACACGAGGAAAGGAAAATATGTTTCAGACATCTAACTTCATCGTGTCTATGGCATTTTCTTTTATCGGCAATTCGGCACACCTTGGTTTTTTGATAACATGACTAGAGTGTAAGTAACAGTTGTACCTTGATGGATATTTAATGTATGCTATAGTAGTCACTTTTAGTCAAAACATAAATTAAAACTACATGTGCAAGATGAGATAAAAAAAATTGTATTATTCAGTTTTTGCTGTTGGGTCCGTCTGTTTCATTTATATGTCTTTGTTGAATGTCAGAAACTTAATTACTTCGGGCTAGGTCATGATTGGCTGAAACCCAGCATACTCGGTACAATGTTTGTGTCCACTCCTGACCACGGCTAAGGGCTAAAGTATGCCCTTTCTTTATGGTCAACTGCACTCTAGCTGATATCCTTACATTAATTCGGGCGTAACCAGGTTTGCGAGTTTCTCCGTGCACCCACGTATGGTGACATTGTGACAATTTGATGAACTCGTTATGCAGCCAAGATATGTTTATACTGTCAAATCTTTCTTTGACACAATTTTTGCATTCTTCCCCGGAAAAAAGGCATCATCAGTTACCCTGCTTTCTTAGTGTGATAAATCTTTACAGTGATATAGGTAGTTGAAGTATGTAAATGGAACTGGTTTCGTTTTGTTCAATTGGTTCAGTTTGGTACTTACCCGATACCATTTGTGTAATCATTATGTGTCGGATTCTGATTGAAGTGACTGATTATTGAACTCACAGGGGAAATCAATTTAAATGAGATGCTGATATAGCTACTTTCGTTTCTTGTCAAGTTTTGAAAGCTGAAATGAATCTTTTTCTGAATTGTTTGCTGTTTTTTTTTCTTTGTGTGTGTGTGTGCAGTGAATCGGTGCTGGTCTAACTGTGGGTTGTCTCAGACACTCGGTAGTGGAGGGTAATGCTTCCTGTACTCCTGGAAATTTCTTTTGGTGTACATTCTTGGTTGGGAAAACCCAAAAGCCTGTACTTGTATGATTATCGCGTCCATTTGTCGAATTTAGATTGAAACAAAATGATTGCTTTATTTTAATTAATAGTTATAACTGTCCACCTATCTTTTTATTTGTCGATATTATTTATTTTCTTCTGTGTTAGTAAATTCGCTTTAGTATTGAGGTATGATAGTTCCAAATCCAGATTAATCTGCATGCCACGATCTTTGTAATTTGTAGTCAAATTTCATGTTTGTCAGTGTTGTGACGAGATGCTGTTTTTTGCGGCTTTTTTATTTTTATTTTTTGTTTTCTTTTATTTTTCGGACTGGCAGTGTCCTTTGTACTTTTCTTTTTAATGAATGCTTTATGTTTCTGGTTCATAAAAGAGAAAAGGAAATTGAAAACAGAAGCTCAAAACCAGTGTTATGTAATGTTTAGAATCCCTCCTTATGTATGAAACCTGTTGCCTATTCAAAACTGTGTTTTCCTCTTCCACAAATTTCCGCCACCCCCTCTGCCATTGCCACCGCCACTTCACTTTTCTCTCCCTCAAACTATTGTGTCTATTACATTAACACATGGGTGATCTTAGGTTTTAAATCAGCGAAGTTAGAAGAAAAAAAAAAACCCTAATGCCAAAAAATTGAAAACACAGGAAGCCCTAAATAGCTCTTAATTTGTTTGAATCTCCAGAATACGATAATTTTTTTGCATAGATTATTGTCAAGGCAGGGAATTGGTAAATCGATCTACTAATATTCCACTTTGAAACTTTCAATATACAAATCCACACATATATATGCACTTGTGTAGTTGTGTTTCTAGAGTCGTATACTTGTGTGCGTGCGTGAGATGGTTGGTTTACGGGGTAACAAAAGCGAGACGGCGGTGGTGGTGGAGGGGAGGGGAAGGGAAGGGTGGAGGCTGGACAAAGCGATGGTGATGTGCGGTTGCTGTAGGTGTCTAGTGAGATGAGGTAGCAGAGAAGGTGACGAAGGGGGGGGGGATTGGGTGTAGTCAAGTCAATTGAATTTTTGAGTGATGGACACGTGTTGGATTTTGGAAACTGGGACAAGGAATGGGGACAGGAAACTGGGACAGCAGATCCCAACCTGACAGTGTTCTAAAAGAAGGTTTGAAAGACCGAGTATTCACTACCTAGGCGCTAGAAGACCCCTTGCCGACTAGCCCGACTAGCCCAAATAGACCGACTAGTCCGACTAAACGCCGAGTACTCGGTCCTGGAAGTTAGAAGGTGCTCGGCCACTTTGGGAGCGCCTATTTAGAACCTTGCAAGCTGATTTGCAATACTACAAGGGTGCCATATAGATATCTATTCATACACAAATCACAATATAGTATATATCTAATTCCCCAATACCCAGAAAAAGCCGAGAAAGACCATCACATGTGGTGAGAAGTGTGAGCCACAAAAACAGAACCCGCTCTTTCACTTCCCAGACTAACAAACTCTTCTTTCCCCATGGCATTCTCTCTCTCATCTTCCCCAACGCTTCAATACTTGAACCCTAGTGTTCAATTCAAATACGGCTTGAAAACTCGGATTGAGAGGCACAGTAGAGCTACCATTAACTGTGAACTTAAGGGGTCATCGCCACCGGATGAAGGAACTGGGTCTTCTTCTTCATCCGATAGAAATTCAAAACTTAAGATAGGGTCACCCGTTATTGTAATCGAGGCTCCCAAGATGATAAAGACTGCTGCTTCAGTTCCGTGTCTCCGGGTTAATACGGACTTGGTCAAGCCCGGCGACGTGGGCAGGTACTCTTTCTCTCTCGATCCGGACGTATGCACACAAACTTCTGGTGCACACGTCTCTAAATGTGTACACCAAAATATATGTGAATTGAGCATCTTTTATCACTAATGATTGGCACATCCCAATTTATATTGAGCATGTTGTTCTATTTCGTCGTCGTCGTCGTACGTAAAGTTTAGGAACACTATTTTCGAACACAGCGGTATTAGGAGCCATTCCATGTACGTGGTGCGACTACATATATTGAATTTCTTTGGGGCACAGTTCTATCGGAAATTGTGTTCTAGTGTTGTGTTTCAAGCATTGCTCTTCGTAACTGAAGGCTAAGCTTTCTTAGCATTTTAGTAATTTTCTTGATTACATATGTTTATTGTTATTCGCTTATTGGTAAATTCGTCCAATGAAAAATGCAGAATTGTGTCAAGAAAGCCCAAGGATGTATGGGCAGTTCGTCTCACCATTGGTACTTACCTCATAGATGGGAAGTATTTCAAGCCCTTGGATATTGATGAATGACATCAAACCCCACTTGTTTAATGAGATTGCTTCCAGAAGTTCTTTATTTGGTCACAGCCTGCGGAGTTTCATATGATTCAATATGATCGTTATAAATCCAAGAAAGATTTATCCTTCGTTGCAATTACTTCCATTTCCCTCAAAATTACTTTTTGTTGCGAATAGTTTCGCTTATGCTATCTTTTTAAGCATTCAACGTAACACCAACGAAGTTCTATTCGGAACATCTGCGTAGCTGTTTACAAATAAAATTAACTCATCCAGTAATTAATTAACACGTAATCAGGAATACCAAATGGTGGGTACATGTTGTTAATGCAAAACACTGGATTATAGTTTATAAGAGGATCAATACGTTATCGTATTGTCTTCTACACCCCGTTTGGATGGGGTATTATTTTCAGAGGGATATGTTTTAGAGGGGGCATAAGATAAGATGATGTATTATTTTTGGAGGGATGACCCATATTGATGTGATGTTTATGGAAGGGAGATAAAAAAGTAGATGGTTTGGATGGAGGATTAAACAGGGGGATAACTTTTGTGTTGATTTGGATGACTTAAAATTACTTTTCGTTGCGAATTGCTTAGCGTTTACTATCTTTCTAAGCATTCAAGGTCACACTAACATATTTATATTTGGAACATCTGCATAGCGCGGCGTTTGAGAATTCTAACTTCTTAAGAGAGAATAATAGTTATATGATTATATCAAAAATATTTCAACTTTCCAATTATGCCCTATCGAAAAGTGATTTGATTCATTGTACTTCAATTTAAGCACAAGGGTAGTAATGAAATTTTATCAAATTTCTATAGTTGATTACCGAAAGCGGACATGCATTTTGGGACGCACCGAAATAGAATATGAGAATATCAAAATGGGACGGAGGGAGAGTAGCATGAAAGTCCCATACATGCATCAAATCCCATGCCAAAGCCAAAATCTGGCATCAAGAATGAATTACGTACCACGAATACTGATTGTGTTTGTCTTACAATAACAAAAAAAACCCCGCAAAATTAGATAATTTATTATGTACCACAAATACAGCGTATAAAACATTAGACTTTTGAAGTTCGAATCAGAAAGATTCGTTTAACTACCTTTGTACACCAATTTATACTCACAATTGAGTGCATTTGACATTAGATTCATAAGAGGGCAAAAAAGGAGAAAAGCTCTTCTAGGTTTTTACAATTATCTTGGTTGTAAGGCCAAATCCTAATGGAAAGAGTGGATCATAGTGTGGATCTCCATAATTCATCGGGAGCTGATTCACGTTCTTGAACCAAGTTCGAGGAAGTTTTCCAGTAAATCCGTAATCCCCGAAAAGAACGTCGGCCACGCCTTGCCCTTCTGTTCCCGGTAACCAAGCCGCAACGAAAGCGTCTATGTCGGAAAGATAGGGCTCGATCACGAGAGGTCGGCCGGAGACGAGTACGACGACACACTTGATATGCTTGCAAACGTTCTTGATTGTGCTCGGACCGGGTTTAGGGATTGTTAAGTTCAAATTGTCTCCATGGGTTTCGGCGTAAGGCGGCTCTCCCACGACAACAATGGCATAGGAGAAATCTTCCTTGGACTCGACGACCTCGGACGTGACATTTTCCTTAAACACAACTTCTGTGCTTGGGTCAATTGTACATTTAATGGCATCCAAAATAGTGGTTCCTGCCCATTCAAAGGAATCAATGATAATGTCAAGATTATATATGTTTTTCTTATTTACATTTTCTCCACACGAAAAAGATCCAAATTAATTAGTTCCTTTTAGATACAATTGTCAAAAATTATTTTCATTACTAAAATAAACAATATAGAGGAATTTATACGATGTGATCCAAAGTAGTGATGATTATACCCTAAGGGGTTGGCCTAGTGGTCAAGACTTGAGACTTAGGAGTTTGCTTTCTCTTAAGGTCTCAGGTTCGAAACTTCGTAGGTGCTATCAACTCCTTTGGGGCCAGTCTATACAGAGCTTTGCTCTGATCTTTAAATGGGGCCCCAGCTAGTGGACGGTGGGATTGGTCTCCCAGGATTAGTCGAGGTGCACGAAAGCTGGCCCGAACACCTGGTTATAAAATAAAAAAAAGTAGTGATGATAATGAAATGGAACATACCAACAGTGATGTTGTTGCCGCCTTGTCCTTGCCAGCTGATAGTCCAACCACCACACTGATAACCCAAATTGTTGGCATGACTTCCAACAACTAGGATTTTGGATGTCTTCTTGGGAAGAGGAAGCAAAGGAGTGTTTGGCTTCTTCCCATTCTTCAAAAGCACCATGGATTTCCTTACTGCTTCCCTTGCCAAATCCCTATGAGCCTGCAGCTTCCATAATACTTAGTTCTTTGTTATAAATAAATGAGGAATGAAATTAATCAAAATCATTACAGAAAAAATTGGATAGCTGTGAAAATATATTGAAATGTGCATATTTCGTAGGTATTTTATTTGGCAAATTTTTGATTGGTGACTAACCTGGCATCCAAGATATTTGGATAGGCTTAGATCAGCCATAGGATTCTCGAAAAGACCCATAGTGAACTTAACCCTCAAAATCCTACTGACAGCGTCATCAATTCGGCTTACTGGGATGACATTCTTCTTGACTAGCAACGCCAAGTCTCCAATAAATTCTGTGTAGTTGTAAGGAACCATGACCTGAAAAGGAAATTATAGCTTTAAAGTTGGGCTTGAAGAAAGACAGTTGTGATGGGCCCATTCTATCGACTCATGAGGATGCTAGTAGTGACTATCGGAAGAGGATTTCGATATTAATCAAGGATGCCCGCAAGAATATGGAGATGGGTGCTTTGTGTGGCATAAAATTCTTTGGAAGGGAGAGTTACAATATAAAGAAGTTGTTAGAATCAAAGGGAGTAGATATTTCTGAAAAGGAAATTATAGCTTTTGATGATTTGGAGGAAGGTACCTCCATTTCTGAGGAGTTCTGATCTTGTTGTCGTCGTTGGTGGGAGTTTCTCTGGGTGATCCCGGTGCCGTTTGTTTGTTGGTTGGAGGTTTCGGCTTTTCTGGGGTTTTTGGTTCTGGTGGCGAGCTTTGGGGTTGGAGTGCTTTGTGTTTTCTTTTTCCTGCTGTTGTTTTTGGGGTGTTTTCGAGGCCTCTCTGTTGTGTTTTCTGGCTCAGGAGTCTTGGTCGTTTTGGGTGTCTTTTTGTTTCTGTGGTTTGGTTGGCTTCTTGCCATCCTTCTGGTGTCTTGTTATTTCCCATTCAGGGTCCTTGGCGTTTTCAGTCTCGGCCCCTTTTAATCTTTGTAATTTGTTTTCGAAGATTAATAAATTTTTGCTTATCAAAAAAAAAAAAAAAAAAAAAAGGAACCATGACCTGCAAAAAAGGGGGTTAATTAGAAATGCATTCAAATATGATTTCAAGTTTTTTTTTTTTTGGGGGAGAGGAAAACAACCGATTACCATGTCAAGACCGGCTAGAATTGAAGCTTGGACCGAGTATGTGTAGTTTGCATCCATTGGTGTGGTGATTTTGTCGAGTGCTTGATAATCAGAAATGATGAAACCCTGGTAATTAATTTATAAGAACGAGCTAGCTCAGTTTGTTAAAAGTAGAAATTTGATTATCAATCATTTAAGCTCGAACGAAATTTTTTCATTACATAGAAAATACTCAATTAGGGTTTAGCTATAAATACCTTAAATTGTAGGGTATCTTTGAGGTATTTGGTGAGGAGATTGTAGTTAGCATGCATTTTAACACCATTCCAACTGGAATAAGATGCCATGATTGTTCCAATACCCTTGTGGATGGAGTCTAAATAGGCAGGCATGTGAATTTCCAACAATCCCTTCCAACTAATCACGGTGTTGTTTTCATTGATTCCCTTGACAGTCCCACCATCACCAACATAGTGTTTTGCACAACCCAAAACCTTCTCCCTTCAAAATATAGAAAAGTAAAATGTGATGAATATATGATGATGATGCAATAGAAGGAAACAAAATTAAATGAATTTAATTTGGAAGAATATATAGGGTAGTAAACTTCCAATCAGTATACCCGATAGGATTCTCATCAGGGACTCCTACAATTCTCTAATTTCCTGATCAAATTTTCATGATCCGAACCGTCCAACGTGTTTAAAAGGTGTTTTAAATACTGGAAAGTGTTTAATCCGATCAGTTTTTGATAAAAAAACTATATATACACATTTTTATCAAGCCCTTCCCGGTTTTTTTTTTTCACTCATTTATTGCGGGGACCCTTAAAAACACATTTCAAACAGATAGGACGGCCCGGATCATGAAAATTTAATCGGAAAATTGGAGTCCCTGTCCCATCAGATATACCTGATGGGAAGTTTACTGTATATTGGGCTTACTTTCCACCAACATAAGTTACACCCTTTGGTGAGTTCTTTGGGATTTCTCCTTGTAAACCATCTATGATGCTCGTCATTTGTTGAACGATTGTATGATCTTCGCTATAGCTCTCGTAGCAACGACCCCATCTTGGATCTCTGCATACCTATTATATATTCAAGTGAGCAAGATATTAATGGAGGACTATTATATATACTTCATATAGACACAAATATCCAAGCACAAATGTTTCACGAGTCGTCTGATGCTCAAAAATATCCTAGTTAATTGATTTTATATAAGATCCACGTGCATAGATATATAGTTAAAATAAAGTTAGGGATTTGCATTATATGTTATACCGCAATGCATGGTGCAAAAGCATAAGGCACACCGGTAGCTCTAACTTCAAGAGCGGTTGCGGCACCAATCCTCTCCACTAATTCCGGGTCCCTGCAAAAAATTAAAAACTCCTCGTTAATTATGAACCAATTACAAAATATATATATATAAGCTTATGAGATCCTACCATAAAATTGCTTCAAAATTAAAATTGTGAAGCTTGCCTGGTTGCTCCAAGGCCAATGTCATGCGGGAAAATTGTAGCATTGTACACATTGTTGTGTCCATGGACAGCATCAACTCCATAAATCATCGGTATGCCGAGACGGTTAGAGAGAGCCCATTTTTGAAACTTGTTCACCATTTTAACCCAATCTTTTGCAGTACCATTTGTTCGGGGCACGCTCCCTCCCCCGCTTAGTAGACTCCCAATCGAGTATTTTTTCATGACTTCGGCTGTAAGATTTACTCTTTCGAGTTGTGTCATTTGGCCAAATTTCTCTTCCAGCGTCATTCTCTTTAGGAGGTCCTCGACTCGAGACTCAACCGGCTGTTTAGGGTCTTGGTATATCGCGTAACCATTGATACGTTTTGCGTCCGTTGTCTCAATACACACGTTTACGAGGAAAAGAAGTCCGATTAAGGGAATCCGAATCCTCGAAGCCATAGTCAATTTTTTTTTTTCCCTACCTTCTTTTAATCTGCGTAAAAAATGAATACGAAGAACTTTAATAGAGTACCCTAAAACAAAACACAAGGTATTTTATACACAATAGGGAAATAACACCCTGTGTTTTGTTTTGTTATAATCCTAAACGAGTACTCTTATTATGACAAAGAAATGCTGAAAGTATGGATAGTTATAGGGCCAAGAATTTCTATGTTTGGGTATGCCTGAGTTGAGTAAAGCATAAAAGGACGGAGAGACATCAATTGTGAATAGGATTGAGATAAAACTCCGAAAATTATTCTAGACCCACTCAACAAGGTTAAGTGGCGGTTTCCCAAGGAGACTCAATAATTTTTCAAGAACACAAACGTCGTTGTTCTATCCAGATTTTGACGGACCATGCCATGTCATTATCTGTGTCATTCGGTGAGGATAATAGGCTAAAAAAGTGGAATGCATATTGAGATTGATTTTGGATAACAAAAGGCCATATATCTATATATCTAGCCATCTACGTTTTGACTGACTGGGACCTTTTTTCTCGAGTAATAATGACTTTTAAACTATAATTAATTTAATTTTCAAGTCAAGTTACTTAATCGAAACTTATTTGTAATTAATCCTAAAAATGTCATCGACCCAGTCAAACATATTCAGATTGAACAGTAAATTTAAGGTGACTACATACTTGTTTTTATTGTATTTTATTTATTTATTCAGACTAAACATCCATCAGATGTATATCCCACAAAGTGTGGGGTATGTAGAACACCATTCCGGGTGTGGTATTGTAAATTTTAGTTAGTATTATTAATCCGGTGAGGAAATATATCCTATAAAAACACATATCTAATCATTATTTGTAAGAACCCCTTGAGACCAATCATGGCCTTCGACATTGATAGGTTATCGCCACTCTCTTGGCCTGATCTGCATAACGCCACAAATTAACCGAAAAGGGGGCCCTGTAGTGAGCAAACTCACTACAAGGTGTAGTGAGGAACGACAATCGTTCGATACGGTAATCGATGATCCAGATTTAAATAAACTCTTCCATGTAAAAGTAGTTTCTTACATGGAAGAGTTTATTTTAAATCTTAACCATTGATTGCCGAATCCAATGGTCACTACATCAAATCCTAAGAAAATTAGGCGGTCCTTTCTGGTTCTTTAACTTTTCCTGCATTCCCTTTATCCAGTTACAATAAGTATCAGAAGTGGTAGTAATGGAAAACAAAAACCTTCAGAAACCTACGTATCGGTCCTTTCAATAAAGGGTACACCATAGACTACAAGAGACGCACAATGCAACTCGGCCCTCATTTAGTAGAAAAGGTGTGGTAGAAACATGGAACAAGATGAGCACCCAACGTACAATCTTCCATTTACATCATTTGTTGATGGAGATCAGCTGCCTGCTGTGCTAGTTCCACAACCATGGCTTCATCGAAGAACTTATTGATGCTCACATCTTCACTCATCCCCTGCCAAATATTAAACGCAAACAACTCAGCACTCTGATATGCGTTTCTTACACGTTATTTCAACAAATCCTTTCCATGTTTCACAGAAAACATCCATTTTGTAAGGGTATCCACTTTTGTGTTCTGGGAAAGTGCATTCTGGTGCATCTTGTGAAACATTAGAACACAAAACATATTTTGTAGCAAAACTAATGTTTGCTACAACAGAAACACAGTAACCCTAAGGTATGAAAAGGGAGAGCACGAGGACGTAAAAAGTAAATTTATACCTTTCTACGTCTAGTCTTCACCATAAACTCACGAGCTAGGTGTTGAATGGGTGCAGGCTCAAGTGGTCTTAAAACAATACTCTTGTCAAGAGGGTCACCAGGTACTATAGCCCAATGATCAAACACAGAGAGGCAGAATGCCTGTCCTTGGGTGTGATACCTCAGGTCTGTCTCGAAGCCAAATGATTCGATCACCGGTAAAAATGCCTGGAATTTCACAAACAAAAAATGAACAAAACACAAGTGCAATAGCTTTTGAACTTGTTATTCTAACAGGAACATTTAACTTTATAATCAAAACTTAGACCATGATGACTCGTGGTCTTTCAGGTTTCCGAATGATTCAATTTAACTGGTAAGAAAAAAAGAAAATGGCCACGTGAAGTGAAAACCCATGCTTTGATGTTCCACCTGATGTGGTAAAAATTTGTACCACCACCACCACCATCTCACCAATATTCTGGCAGTGGAGGGCATCCAAGCTATGAAATTGATGTCATCAGCTGTCATCAATTTCCTAGAGGAACATGAGGTCGCTTATTGTAGGACCAATTTCAAAGTAACATGAGTAGCCTAATTGTTATTTGGGAAATTATGCGCATACCTTGACAATATAAGCCGGGGTTCCGGGTTGAGGAACATCGGCCGTGACGTGTCCACGCCTGCGCGACAATACTGTGTAGATTGCGGAGACACAATCTATAGGTGTTTGTATCTGAAACAGCAATAAAACATTACTATGTTATATCACCGACCACATAGTTAAATAATAAACTACACGCAGGAAACATGCCATTTCCAAGCCGTAACAATTTACAAGACCTATCATGTCCAAAAAACCCTTTCGGGAAAAAGAAATCGTTGAGGTTTGTACATGTGAAAGTTCAATATCTTTTGCCAATTCAATAACTACCGATTTAAACAAACTTCTGTTCAGCTGATGCCTAATAAATAGGTACAACAAGCTTCAGGAAAGAAGATAAATGGGCCACAAGGCAAATTGAAAGACGAAGAATATCCTGCGATTTTAAATTCTCAAGCGCTTTATCTAAGTCACTAGTATGGGTTTTCTTAAGGTGTCTAAATGCACCTTACTGATCAAAATTTATAGTTGGGATTACTTACCTCAACATAGCATACTGGCTCCATAAGCCTTGGTGTTGCCATAAGGAATGCTGAATAAGCCACCCGTCGAGCTGTTGGAATGATCTGACCACTACCCCGATGCAACGGCTCCGGTGCAATCTTCGCATCAACTATTTTGAACTTAACATTTCTTATAGGTTCGTCGCAAAGGGGACCTTCTCTGGCACCCCACTGAAATCTGCTCAGAATAATCTTTTATTAAAATCAGAAAAATCACAACAATGAAGCAGACAGGGAGTTAATGAAGTGTACCCTTGTACAATGGAATCCTTAACAGCATTCAGCAATGTCTTGTCAACTTCACTTGAAAGTGTGTCATCTAACAGGATGTTAGGTCCCTACATAAATTACAATTCAGATTACAATGCGGAGAACAAACTTGGGGTGAGAAAAACAATACTCTAGTTTGGAAAACATTTCGAGGTTCAAAAAGGAAAACACGACAACACTTGTGCATAATTTAACTGAACATTGTGATTATGTTTCTGAAGGGCGCACCCATGTAAAGCATATATTTACCTGCTTATCAGGTCCAAAAGCCCAGATCCCACGTGCCGCGAGCAAATCCCAGTCATATTTTTCCTGGAAAAAGTTACCAATTTTTTTTCGGGGCCAATCAAGGCTTACGACAACATTCTCAATGTCTTCAGCGAGTCCTCTCTCCAATGGTTCAGCAATCTAGAAGATAAAATTCATATGGTCATACAGCAAGACCCTAGAAAATTGAATAGTCTCCACAGAAACAAATCAACATAAACTTCCATACCATGGTTATTTTGTTTCTCTTGTTAGGCGTTTCAGCAAAACATTTCATCGACGACGACTCCACAACAGTTTCACAAAATGAGACAACTGGATCTGCCACCTACATTTTGATGCATCATACAATGTCATGGGCATCAATGAAAACAACACCTACACAGTACACACAAACCAGGGGATTAATGGAAGCAACAGTGCAAGATAAAGGCTCAGTTCGAAGATACCTTGACTTCCACTTCTGAATAAAGCTCCCTAAGGTCTTTCATGATGGAATCCAAGTATAACTCGCCAGTACCTAGAATAGTGTGCTCTCCTGACTCCTCAACTTTAGTTATGGCTAGAGGATAACTCTTACTGATCTTCCTCAAACCCTCCACCATTTTGGGCAGCTCGCTTGGATTTAGAGGCTCGGTAGCTGTTTTCACGACAGGAAGAGTATTGAACTGAAGGGGCCGGAAAATATACACGTCCTCATCATAATCCATATTACAAAGTGTGGCAGTTTTCATAATCGAAGCATCTACACCTTCAATAAGAACCCAAGAACCAGGTGGAGCCTTGCTTATGGGTATCCTATAACGAGCTTGATATACCCATAATTTCGTTACTTCTTTTACTGTCATGTCCTCCTCATCATCCGGTGAATAGCCTTCTCCCAAGACTCGTACAGTCTGCCCCGTCTGGATTTCACCGCTATAAACCCTTCCAAAAGCATCGAAAACACTGCAGTCGGATTTAGGATACAATTTAGTAACATTGACCATCAGGGGGCCAGAAGGATCACATTCTTCCATGGCCTTGCGAATAGAAGAATCCATAGGGCCCGTATAAACATGTTCAACCTTCCTACTTGCAGCTTCTTGTGCTGAAGGAATATGATGAACTAGCATATCAGTAAATCCAGTTGCCGAGCCAAAAACTGAACTACAAGCCAACCTAAGCAAAGGCCTAACATTTAATTTGTAAGATGCATTGCTGAGAGTCACACCAAGTTCTGCAAGAGTTGTCTCCACACTCTTCTTATGCTCTCCTATTACTTGGCTGTATATTTTGTAGAGTGGTTCTAACACAAACTGGACAAATGATCTTTCTGCACCACTTGCAGGTTGTTTATTCATAAAAACTCTGGTATCAGGATCGAAGTAGTAATCGCCCCAAAGGCGGGATGCAAATTTAGTTGCATCAAATGGTATACCATGGAGTTTGACATATAGTTTAGCAAATGATTGCAACGTGAAAGACCATCCTGCACTAGCACTTGCAAAACAAACATTTCCAACAGCCGGATCAATTAGTTGGACGTTCCCCGCAGTTGAAGATACAGTAGAGATGTGGTTATTGATGACTTCAATTGTATGCCTGATCTTATGGTAGGCATCCTTGGGGGGTAATTTAAGTTCAGTGATCAGTCTGTCAACCTAAAAAAAAAAATAACGAACTCAACCTAAGAAATTGACAAATACAAGGTGAAGACATAGTAACAAGAGCCAATTGAAGTTAACAACGAAAAACCAAGATGGTGATTTCGGGTAGGATAAAAGGAACTGATCGCCAAAAAAGATCAAATTACCTTATTAAGCACAACTACAATAGGAAGTCTCTCTTGAATGGCATGACGTATGGCCCTCTCCGTATTAACCTGATGAAGAAAGAAATAATAAACAAGTCAAGCCAAGCAGATGCCACATTCACAGTCAACAAAGCCAATGGGAGCAAACCAGACATGGCTCCCTGTAATAGATTTGGTTGCCAACAGCCAATGGGAACCCTGAAAACTATACATGTAGTTGGATGTGAACTTGTGAAGGGTTACAAATGGTACAAGCTTGCCTAGAAAACAAAACAGGGACAAAAAAAAAAATCAAAATGAATTACCCTCATAGCAGAAACTGAATTTTTAGTTTAGCATCTTTTCTACGTTCTTTTCAGTTTTGAAAATGATAATGACAATGTTGGGAACTCTACAGATTAGAAACAAATAAATCTGTTGGATCCTTTATCTTTATTTTTGTTTCACATACTCCAAACACTTGAAAGCAATTCACACAAGAACTTCATGCAATTTGACTATTGATGACCAAAACGAATAATTACAAGCATTCGACACATTGTAAGTTGTAACACTTGATAGGAAAACAACTTATCTAGAAGGCTACAAAGAAGAAGAGCAGGGAGCACCATCTAATTTATCGCATGACTAAAAGGTGAATGAAAGGAAGCCATAACAGCATGCACACACTACAAGTGCATTTCCAATGACCATTTCGAAAATGCACACGATTAATCCTTCTTCCCACCAGATGGCGATGAATCAACAGGAAATCTACACAAGGACAGAGAACCACATGTGCGCAATTTGCTAATACCACAATGACAACTAGGGAAAAGTTCTCAGTATTAAGCACAATTCTCAAGGAAAAACAATGACTTATAGGAAAGAGATAAACCCAAACCCAATTCTAGTAAGAGCGACTTCAAAGATAAAACTACGTGAAAATGCTTTTCCACAAAAAACTGAAGCAACTAAGTTGAGATGTGAGATAATTACCATTACTCCTTCAGCAGCATCAACAATCAAGACAGCACCATCAGCAAGCCTGAGAGCTGCAGTCATTTCATCAGAGAAGTTGGCATGACCAGGAGTGTCCATGATATTACACAGGTACGATTTTGAATTGCTATCCTCAAGAACAAGTGACATAGGAACTGTCTTGATGGATATTTTTCTCTCTTGCTCGTCTATTCGTGTATCGGTGTACCTCATATGCTTCTCACTATTTTGATCAAACGTCGAAATGTGGTGGGTCTGTTCAACCAACATGTCCATGAAAAGAGTCTTCCCGTGGTGTATGTGTCCTACTAAGGCAACATTGCGAACCAAAGAAGGGTTTGACATAAGACCCAAAAGAAATTGGGTTGACACATAAGTAGATGAATCCTTAACACCCAACTCAAACTTTATATTCCTGACTGGTTTAATAATGGGTTGTTCGAGGGGCTGCTCGTCCTCATCCATAACCAATGTTTCAACTTCTTCCCCATAAACCTCTTCTGCAGTGGGATAATACTTTTTGTCCTCTGCAAGGACAATTTGGTTATCCATATCAATATCATTAGTGGTAGTCATCCACCCATTAGAGACACCACCCGGTCCATCCTCACCATCGGATGCATCTTCCTCATCAGCAGGCTTGTCAGGGAGGTCTTCATCTTCTGCTTCCACCCCATCACTCTCCTGATCAGACTCTATTTCCGGTCCGATATAGTTACCAAATTCATCGTATAAGCTTTCATCCATGGTTACTTTCAAATCTGTGCCAACAAACGACCAATTAACATCTTATTTCAGGCAACAAAATTAAGCGACTCACTTATGCCTCATTTGTTCCAGTGAGAAAACATTTTCGAAGAAAATCACTTGAAAAATTCAAACCCAAATGGTTTTTTTGTATTTTTTTACTACCCTGAAAATGATAGTGCCAGTGGCTCTGGTAGTGATGGTGGGTGTCGGATGTTGGACAAAACAGTGGGGGAGGTGATCGGGGTGGTGCTTCTTGTTGAGTGGTGTTGTGGTAGGACTTTCGATAAAAAAAACATATTCCCACTCATTTCCCACCAAGTTCAACTCCCTGTTCACAGCAGAAACCATTTTACTCGGACTCTTAGTTTCAGCCACACCAAACAGTAGAAAACAGAGAAAATGTTTTGCGCAAAATGCTATCTACTGAAACAAACGGAGCACAAGCAAATCACTTAAATGTATATGAACGTAATTTAGCAAATGAAAAGATTAATTAACATGAATCATGTAAGGGTAAAAAAATCCATTGCACATGCAATAAAATCAATCAATCTAACCTTAAAAGTAGGGGTGATAAACAAGTTACAAGCCGAACGAGCTGAACAGTTAGTTGTTCAAGCTTGGTTATAAAACTTAATGAGCTTAAAAGCTTAGCTTGTCTATGAGACAAGCTGATTTCAAGTGAGCTTTAATCGAGCTGAACACGAGCCAATCTCGAGAAGCTTCAATTTTTTTATACATCATAAGCCGGACGAATTGGGTATTACTGTATTAGCTTGTTTGAGCATGGTTTCAAAGCTTAACGAGCTTCAAAAAATGCTCAAGCTTGGTTTGGTTATGAAACAAACCAATCTTCAACGAGCTTTTAACGAATGAAAACGAGCTCGAACTTGAGTAGCTTGATTCGTTTGTGAGCCCTACTTAAAAGGTGATGGAGGACCTAAATCTACCCATACATTAAAGGTTAAAAACCGACATTGCCGAAAGCACTTTAATTTCTGTAATTCTGTTTGGCTGAGATTTTTTTTTTGATTCAATGTTTGGTTGAGATTGAATGCCCCCAGTGTCTAAGGTTTATCCAATGATTTAGAACTCGGACTTGGATGGAAAATGACAACTGCCACGCAATGCCAACTCCTCTAGTAGCTGTAAATTCACTCTCCGACTACAAGCAAAAACCAAAAAAACAACAATAAACCCTAAACCTAAAAGGCCACAACTCCTGCTGCTGCACTAACGGATTGTCTTTCGAAGCTGAAGAAGAACTTCTAACCCTAGAGAAGTTCAAGACTCGCGAGAAGGAATTATAAAACACAGAGAGAGAGAGAGAGAGAGAGAGAGAGAGAGAGAGAGAGAGAGCATACCTTTTACCTTACAGGCGGTGAAGTAGCGGAGGAGGTGCTGGCAACGCGAAAAACTGTGATGGAAGAGAGAGAGAGAGAGAGAGGAGTTTTTTTTTTGAACTGGAGAGAGAGAGGAGTTGAGCGAGTGCAATCTGAAGTGTACGGCGCCGACCACAGCCGGAGAGAGAGAGTAAGTGAGTGGGTAAAGACCGACGAGGGAGACTGTAAAAGAGCGCTTATGTCTAATTGACTAATTTGCTCTTCAGTTTACAGATGGACGGCTTAGATTTTAGACTCTACCGTGCTACGTCGGTCCGCCGATTTTATTTGCGGAGGAAACTGAGAAATTTTTCAGTACCGAGCGACTGGGTGCCGCGTAGCGTCTGACGTGGTACCCGCAACGCTCTATCTCAGGCGTTTATCAAAAATCATTAGTTTGGATTTTAACTAAACTCTTTCATCATGATGATTAAAGCTATTGATTTTATTTTTCTTATCGATTACAATCATGATGATCAAGAACATAAATTTTGTTTTCCTTATTGATCATATGACCATTCTCGTAAAAAAATTGGCTTACCTTCTTACATGCGGACTACTTATCCAACACTTATTTGGTACTGATCAAAAAAAAAAAAAACACTTATTTGGTAAAAAACTGCATTTAAAAAGTAAAATCAATGAATGAAGAAATTTACACAGACCACGAAGTTACATGTCATGATATAGTCTCTCGTAAGGTTTTTTTTTTTTTTTTTTTTTTCACATTTGTTGCGTTAATGACTTCTCCTTAGAAAATCCCACTTTGTTGTTGTGCGGTTAGGATTTTTATTTTTCCACTAAATGAACTGAGACGGTGGTTGTGGTAGCAAGAAGGTATCACTAATTGATGATTGATGTACGATCAGATTTGGGAGCAAACAGCAAAGGGACGAGTAGTCGAGCATATTTGAGAGAGAGATCTAGAGAGAGAGCGCAGTTACAGGAGTATTGCGGAGTCGTGGATATTAGTTTTTAGTTGCAAAAATGCTAGAGCCACACATTTTTTTTTTTTTTTGGGTTAATAGAGCCACACACTTTCAACCACACACTCTCTCACATATGGTGGGACCCACCTCATGTGGGACCCACAGTGGACCCCACCACATGTGAGAGGGTGTGTGGTTGAAAGTGTGTGGCAGTTGGCACTATCACTATTCTTTTAGTCGTGGGTGATATTGAGTGGCAAAAAGTGTGACGAGTGGTAATCTTCACGGTCGTTGATGTAATTTTCTCTAAAAAAATAAAAAGTATTGGATAAAAACTAGTCTCGTTACTATTAGTTAAGGCAAAATAGTCTAGACCGTTAGACTTATGTTTGGTTTCAAAAACTTCCCTTTCTTATATATATACACTATATATACGCCCACTTTCCAGTCCGGTGTATCTCGGACTGGAGGTTTTTCGGTGTTTTGAAGCTTTTAAAATGTGTTTTTATATGATCCGAACCGTCCAATGTGTTTAAAAAACACTTTTAAGGGTGCCCGCGAGAAATCGTAAAAAAAAAAAAAATTTACCGGGAAGGGCTTGATCTGAGCAGTTTTTCACAAAAATTGGAGTACATTTTTAGTTTTATGAAAAATTGCTCGGATCAAGCCCTTTCCGGTATTTTTTTTCGACGATTTCTCGCGTAGACCCTTAAAAACACGTTTTAAACGCATTGGACGGTTCAGATCAATTAAAAAAATCGGGAAGGTGCTTCCTGAACGAGAAAGTTCCTTTCTCTCTCTCTCTCTCTCTCTCTCTCTCTCTCTATATATATATATATATAAAGCAATTATCCAATCCGGGATCCCGGATTGGAGATTTTTTGGTGTTTTGATGCTTTTAAAAATTATTTTTGGGAAATCCGAGCCGTCCAATGTGTTGAAAAGGTGTTTTCAAAGGTCCATGAGGAAAATCTTCAAAAAAAAATACCGGGAAGGGCTTGAATCCGGATTAAATCCGGACAATATATATATATATATATATATATATATATATATATATATATATATATATATATAGGCAAACCTCCCGAGAATAAGAAAAAATTGATTTTTTTTGTGTTGCAAATTATTTTTGGAAAATCCGAGCCGTCCAATGTGTTCAGAAGGTGTTTTCAAGGGTTCACGTGAGAAATCTTCAAAAAAAATACCGGGAAGGGCTTGAATCAAGCCCTTCTGAACTACTTGGATCAAGCCCTTCCCGGTATTTTTTTTTGAAGATTTCCCGCGTGGACCCTTGAAAACACCTTCTGAACACATTGGACGGATCGGATCGTCAAAAAAAATTTTGGATCATAGAGGTCCGGAAACGGGAGGTCCGGATTAGAAGGGGACCCTATATATATATTATATCTAAAAAATAATAATAATAATTATTATTATTATTTTTTACAGGTATAAACTTCTACAATTACTCTAAATTTATTGTTTACAGTTTTATGTACATATAAACATATTGATATTCGAGAAAGTTTTTTTTTTTTTTTTTGTGAATAATTCGTATTAATTACCTCCAGTATTTATAAAATGTGTGTTAAAACAATAAAATTCTTTCTCTTTTAGCATTCTACGAGTAATATCAACGGAAATCTGCCCAAAGTGGAAAAATGGAAATTTGACACCAGAGCAGAGGTTAAGAAAAATGAGTTAGAAAGAAAGAATGTTTTCTTTGCCTATGCATGAAGTGACCTACTCTACGTGCCTAGTTATCCAAAAGCGTAATCTTTAAAAGGGAGAGAATGTTTTGACAATAAAAGGTCCAAAACCAAAGAATGAATGAAAAGAAAAGGTATATCTAATTTGCAAGATATTGGAAAGAAAGCAAAGAAGCCCTCACGAAATGGACATATCTAATTCCAACAATTTTTGGACCCTCTCTCTCCCTATATGTATATATATGCACGTCTCTCTCTCTCTCTCTCCAAATTATCCTAGCCAAGAAAAACCAACCAGAGAAATTACGAAAGGTTAATTTAATTAAGATGAACCAAAAGCCAAAACCTTATGCATCATCAGGTCGAGAGTATGTAGATTTGGATCCAGATACGCAATTAGTAGAGGAAGATGATTGTGACACACTCCTCGTCTATTTGCCGGGTTTGTTTTCTCTATACTTCCTTTCCCAAAGTTTAGGTTTGTCGTTTAATTAAATTTATTGTGAATAAATATATATAAAGTAATTTTATGGGATGAAAAATACTACATTATCGATGCAATAACGTAAAAAAAGTATTAATAATACACGTCTCCCATGCACCGTGAGTTGTTCAATGAATATGTCCCTTGGCTTTAGTGCCAACTTGATGTTTTAAATCTTAGGCCCTGATTGGCTATGGGATGAGAAGGGGTATAAAATTATACCCCTTGGTTTTATCCCGGTCCCACCTCCTCATGCATGGTTTGGCAAATTTTTGGGAGGGGTATAAATTTATACCCCTCCCAGATTAATACCCCTGGAGGGGTATAAATTAGTAAGGGGGGGGGGGGGGGGGGTGTTATTGTTTAGTACCCCTCAATACCCCTAGTTAAATTACTTGAATACCCTCCCTTATCCCCTCCCCTTACCCCTCCACGTTTACTGTTTTTTTTTAAAACAACCGAATTGTTTTTTAAATATTTTACGAACTCTTGCAATTTCTTTCGGATCAAAAAATGAAGTACTTTTGCGCATAATTTTTTAATTTTTTTTGCACCAAATTAAACTACTAATTGAGATCTTTAATTCGATACAAAAAAAATTGAAAATTTTTATACTTTAGAATTTGACATTGTTGCCTTGCTTTGCAATATCCTTCGGATAAAAAAATAAAGTATTTTCACATTAATTTTTTTTACTTTTTTTTGCATCAAATTAAACTACAAATTGAGATCTTTAATTTGATACAAAAAAAGTTTGAAAAATTTTATACTTTAGAATTTGACATTGTTGGCTTGCTTTGTAATATGTTTCGGATAAAAAAATAAAGTATTTTGACATTAATTTTTTTACTTTTTTTTGCATCAAATTAAACTACCAATTGAAATCTTTAATTTGATAAAAAAAGTTTGAAAAATTTTATACTTTAGAATTTGACATTGTTGGGGAATACCATAAAAATTACTAATTAGTTAATTATTAAAAACATACAATTAGAAAGGAAAAAAAAGCAAATTGTTTTTTAAATATTTTACGAACTCTTGCAATTTCTTTCGGATCAAAAAATGAAGTACTTTTGCGCATAATTTTTTAATTTTTTTTGCACCAAATTAAACTACTAATTGAGATCTTTAATTCGATACAAAAAAAATTGAAAAATTTTATACTTTAGAATTTGACATTGTTGCCTTGCTTTGCAATATCCTTCGGATAAAAAAATAAAGTATTTTCACATTAATTTTTTTTACTTTTTTTTGCATCAAATTAAACTACAAATTGAGATCTTTAATTTGATACAAAAAAAGTTTGAAAAATTTTATACTTTAGAATTTGACATTGTTGGCTTGCTTTGTAATATGTTTCGGATAAAAAAATAAAGTATTTTGACATTAATTTTTTTACTTTTTTTTGCATCAAATTAAACTACCAATTGAAATCTTTAATTTGATAAAAAAAGTTTGAAAAATTTTATACTTTAGAATTTGACATTGTTGGGGAATACCATAAAAATTACTAATTAGTTAATTATTAAAAACATACAATTAGAAAGGAAAAAAAAGCAAAAAATTAAACTTCGAAATATTATTAAAATGAATAACAAAAAATAATAACTAAATATTTTAATTTTAGATATAACTAATAAAAGGAATTATTTATTGAAAAGTATAATTAATTTAATTAGTTTGTATTTATGTGTTTATTTTATCGTAATATTTTATATTACCCATGCACAAGGGCAAATAAGTCATTTTCCCACTTTTTACATCATCCACCCAACTTTATCCCCCTTATCACAAATTCATCCAAACCATGTACTATTTAATCCCCCCTCCATAAACATCACATCAATGTGGGTCCACCCTTACTAACTAATACCCCTTACTATCTTATCCCCCCTTACTATTTAATCCCACCAAAACTTATCCCGCATCCAATCGGGGCCTTAGTAGACAAATAAACTATCTAGTGTACGAGTAATGTTATATGAGACATTTACTAGTCAATTGATTGTGACGCTGCACACAGCTTTTAACACAAAGTTGTGGGGACAACTATATGTTTCTTCAATGCATAAGGTCACATGGATAAAATGGTTCCGGACATAATTTGTTCGTAGTTCGTATTTTTGATATTGTGCGTATAGACTTTGCAATTTTATAAACGCACGCAGCGAATATGATTTACTGATTGGACATTTAAGATGCAAATGTGGTCCCATGGCATTTTGTGACGACTTATCTCTGTGGTTGTGTTTTCGATCCAAAGGAGGTGCTAGCTCTTTGCAAGTCGTGTATTTGGTCCGTTGACCCCATTAAATTTACGATTATATGTTTGAATCTAGTTTTTTTTTTTTTTTCAAAAAAAGAGAGAGATTGGAATACATAATTTATTTTCCAAATTGAGAATTTAAATTCAGAAACCATAATATGAGATGGATTTTGAAAGAATTTATCAATAAAAGAAAGAGAATCGCAGTAATATTCTCTCTTGTTTTTTTTTTTTTTATAGTAATTAACTATTTCATTAGAAACCAAAGAAAGAATCCTCAAGAGGTACAAGAAACTAATTAAGGCAAAAGCCTATATAAGAAACAACCATACTGAGAAAACTAAAGCTTATACAATAGAAAAAGCCTAGAAAGAAATGAGTTAATTCATAGAGTTGGGAAGGTAAAGAGGTAGGTCTAATATTCCTGCTTTCAGAAGCTTTGACCCTATCTTCAAATTTGACCACCTGCTCAATAATAGATGAAGGAGGCCTTTGAAAAATCTACAATTTCTCTCTAGCCAAACAAAATAATGTTTGTAGCGAAAGCAAGAATGGAAAAGGAAAACCCTTCCCTTTGAAATTATAGTATAGAACCATGCAACCGTCTAATACCACAGAGTAGGACCAAGGGGAATGCAACAAAGATTAGCAATAGCAGTGACTGAAAAAGGAACACTAAAAAAGAAGGTGCCCCAGAGTTTCAGGAAATCTATCACAGAGAAAACAAATAGGGCTAGCAATGACTCTCCATCCATGAAGCTTGCCATTGGCTCTTAAGCTGCCTCTAACAGCCATCTACAGAATAAAATAAAACTATGCATGGGAATATTTTTGGAGAACCAAACAATATATCTTGGTTTCTCTTGGGCCCTGTTTGATGGTGGTAGAGGAGTGGACTGGATTGTGAGTCTATTGAGTCCTCTATATGGTTCTTTGGTTTGGATTTTGGTTAGGAAATTGGTATAAACACTGAACTAGTATAGGCTCAAAATGTGGGTTATTTGAATAATCAGTCCAATCCAAATCTCTGTGGTGCAAAAGACCATAATACCCCGACCTTTTTACTTGTTATGACATAAATAAAAAATATTTATTTGAGAGTTTAATGAATTTTTATCCCTTTTTGTTGCCTCCTTTTAATTGGTCAACTAATAAAAAGAGTTCTCTGTTTCTTCCTTTTTGTGAGTAGCTCATGAGAATTAAAAAGAAAAAAATAGATAGTTAAATATTTTTTAGTACATCATTTTTTTCCTCTTATATATGAATAGATATAAATTTATTACAAAAAAATTATTTAGTAGCAAACAAACTACAAAATGAGTAATGGCAATAAGAAAATAATTATTGAAACATAAATGTTAAAAAAGGGAAAAAAAATTAGGGGCAAATCTGACATTGTCACTATATAACCTTAATCTGTTATTCTAGTCCGAAGCAAATCATACAAGTTGTTACTACTAATCTGTGATAGGAATCTAGAGTAAATCAAACAAAGGGGTATATATCTCTTCACTATTTTATACCTTTTCATTACCAAGTCCAATCTCAATCCCCCGTACTAAGAATCTCCTAAAAACTAGTACCAGGCCGTTACCAAACATGGCTTTATATCTCCTAGACAAATGATCCATTTAGTGACTTCCAAATTGACATCTATTCTAACATAGAAAGGGATAATTCCAATTGATGTGAACAAATTTTGAAGCCCCGTCACAAAAGTGATCTCCAATATTGTCCTTATAACAGTTCAAAAAAAATATTGTCCTTATAAAAAACTATATTTCACATCTGTTTTCACAATAACATTAATTAACCATCAGGACAAAATAGTAGAATTACTTGAACTCAACCACCCACCAAAGATAAACTATCCACCCATACAAAATAACTATCCACTTCCTTCTCCCTCTCCATAGATTTACACTTGCACACACAGAGTATGTGCCTTGGCCTCTCGTACCAAAGAAAGGTGGTATGTAGTGGCTCTACATAAGTTACAACCGAAACCAAATGCATTTGCTGGCAACAAATTTGGCTCGAACTTGGACCAATTATAACGTGAGCCTCTCTCACAACCATTCATCACAAAATAGAAGAGATCCGATGCGAATCATGCTAGGTATAAAATCCGGGGTAAGTATCAGTTTTATAACCAACCAAGAAACACCAGTACAAAGAAATCTCAGGGAAGACATTATGCGTATCATGTCAACTAATGCAATGGGGTTATTGTACAGATTTCAAAAAGGAGGAAGTAAGGCTTCAACTGAACACAGCTCGAACCCTACAGATCACAGGAGGACGCCCGCTTGCCAATAACAAATGGCTCCGTCTTGAACGAGAGTATCCGGTTTCAACGAACTGTGACACTAATAATATCACTGCAAAGCTTGAGAACGGCATTCTATATATCAGGCAGCCGAAATTAGTCCCCTCTCCCGCGGTTAAAGGAGAAAAAGGAAAGCCAGCCAGTGAACCTCCAAAACCAGTTAGTGAAGCCCAAAAGCCTGATCAGATGCCCAAAAATGATCAGGCACGGCCTCAAAAGCCAACTAGTGAAGCCCAAAAGCCTGATCAGAAGCCTGCAAATGATCAGGCGCGGCCTCAAAAGCCAACTAGTGAATCCCAAAAACCTGATCAGAAGCCTGCAAATGATCAGCCGCGGCCTCAAAATACTAATGATCAAGGAACCAAATCAATGGTTGATCTGTCTAAGGAGAAAGAAGGGAAGAAAAGCGAATCCGTGGATGCTGCAAGTGTTGATAAAGGACATTCGGAGAGGGAGAAAGGTGAGGCGGGGGGGAAGAGCAATGGGGTTGATGAAGATGGGAAAGGGAAGGTGGGGCAAACAAGTGAGGGACAAGAGAGCTGCAGTTGGACTGGTGGTGGCAGGTCGCCATTGGCGATGTTAGGGAAGAGGCCAATGGGGATGGTGGTGAACTTGGTTGTGGGTATCTTGTTGGTTCTTGTGATTGGGATGTATGTTACAAACTGGATGAAGTCTTTGTCGTGGCATAAGGAAAGTGAATCTTGACATGTGGTTTGGAGACAGTGTTGTATTTGGCATATATAAATGGCATGTGTTTGTCACCTAATGAAGTGAATAAAAAGGAGATTCAATTCCCTCAACTGTTTGCAATTGGGTCTATCTGTATAGCTTAAATACAATACTATTACAAATGAAATGGGAGTAAGATTAATGATACTGCATGAATTGGGGAATGGTACCGTGCCGGCACTTAAAGGTGCTTTGGAGGTTCTGAGTTTGACAAGTGTTCGACCAACATCGACAACCTTATACTATTCTAAGTTTCTAACCCACTAAAAAACGAAAAACGATCAATGAAAGTGGATGTAATTACAACTACAACTGTAATAACTAAATGGGATTTTCATGAATGACGCCAAACCCTATACATCCTATTAAAAGGACAACTCTGTGTCCATGAATATGCTATGCAGAGGCCAGGGTGCTACCGAGAGCACCCTTACCCTTTCAATACTCTTTCAAGACTCCGGGTCTGGTGAAATTATATTTTGTTATAACAGTTAGCTATGCCTTGCAGTACCCAAAGAAATCTTGCTTAATACATTAGATAAATCAGAAGGCATTAAAGGGGATCTACTCCAGTTAAGAGTAGAAATCTCAAAAGAGAACTTTGTTTAACACAACTCCAACACGACAAGTCTCTTTATTTACCCAAAAAAAACACGTCAAGTCTCCAACTGTTATATATCTCAAGTGATTTTTAGAAAAAAAGATGTACGAATCAAGTTGAAACTAGAAGTCGGCAATTTTAACCTTTTTTAGAAAACGACGAAAGCAGCTGATGAATTAGTTAACCTTGTCATTAGGGAACTCCAAGCTTACAGCAACCCACTTGCAGTCGTCAATGGGAAGCAGCACAATACCCTTTGGGAATGTGATCTTGGGAATGCTTGTGTACACTCTAACCTTGTTGCAGAGCAAGTAACTCTTCACCTCTACTTTCTTCTCGATCTTTGAATCAGTGATCGCCAGAGTCGATGATTTAGGCAACGATTCTAATGATGAAGCTGATTTCTCACTTCCAGTAGTTTCTTCCACCTTCAGTAATGCTGGAGATTCAGTGGTACTTCCAGACACATTGCCAGTGGAAACCACTTCTTCGTCTGTCAGAAACATGAATGACTTGTACATAAACAATGAGGAAATTTTGGTGATTTCTATTTTAAGTAAGGTTTTGACATGTACGTAGATATGTTTAACGACATATAAGACACAAAAAAGTGATACGGAATAGGAAAACAGATGCCACCTTTAATTTGCTTTGCCCGTGGCTCAAACTCTTTTGAAAGATCTGAGCTAAGTAAGCATTTGTGCATTTCTTCTGCTAAGGAAACTCCTGAAGTAAGACCACCACACCTGGTTGATTTACCTTAACCAAGACACACACACACAAATTGCATTTCAGTGCCATAAATTGGTTCCGCCCTGACACCTACACACACACAGACGCAGTTGCAACTAATAATCCATGAATCTAGCAGCTTCTACATCTTGAAACTACTATGCATTAAGTAATTATAATCTCCTTATTTTAGGGAAGAATCAATAACACCAAGAAACACACAAATTCACAATACAACACAATGTGCAAGCAAAAGCAATGTTTATGGGGACTCGCACAAGAGCCCCAAGTCCAACCAAAAACCAAATGTTTAGGGGCTATTACCTTTTCTCTCAAGGGAGACATGGGAAGCAAAGAAAGCAATATTCTTATAAAATTACCACACGAATAAGTAAGATTAACATCACATTTTTTTCTTGCCATAACTATGGCAGATCTTCGATCTATATGGTTACTGGAATATATGACCGATGCTAAACAAAATAGACAGTTCTATCGAAAGACAAAGATATGATAGCTCATCCGATTCATGAAGTATGAACATGTAACACGATGAAAATTCTGTATGATGTGCATTCAAAACAGGTAGCATAGATATTTACAAGGTACAGGGACTTACGCTCCACAAAAGCAGTGTAAGCAACGTTTGCAGCATTTTGCTCTGCCATTTTGTGGGACTTCGCCCCTTTCCCATGGAAAATTTCTCCTTCTACTTCCACAGTGGAGAAGAAGGTCAGCATATGAGGTGGACCACATTTTACCGTTTTATACTCTGGTAGGGAAAAACCTTCACTCTGAGCTAACTCTTGCAAGAGATTCTTGTATAATCGTGCGTCAATCTGCACTAATAGTATACTAGCCATAGTCAGTTCAGATGAAAATCACATCTATATACTCCTTAAGAGTAGACTGTAACTATTCCACTCTCCCCTTCCGCATGTTCCACTCGCCAAAAATAAAATTAACAAAAAAAAAAAAAGGAAGTTTGTAATGAGTTAATGGTAAACTTGCCACTTGAAAGGAATCCAAGGAGAATGACATCAAAGCAACCTTTGCAGCACCATGTTCTGCTTCCTTTAAAGTTCTAAAGTGCCCTGGACTGTCAAAGGATTGCCCGTCAATGGTAACTGTTGCCTGGAATTGAAGAGCATGAGGTGGGCCTTCACTTTTACTAGAGTAGAAAGGTGGACCAAGATTTTTGCTTTGAGCATAATTCTGCAGCTGCATCTTGTACTGATGTTTAACTGTAAATTATAATCATCTGGCAAGTGTAAGATGCAATTTGTGACGGAATCGGAATGCAAGTACACATGCGATGTACATACATAAACACATCAATGGTTGAAAATTTATTACCATACCAAGTTTTACATCTGAAGCATTTGAATGGATTTTCGGGCTCATATGTGTTTCTTCAGTCTCAGATCCTTCAGCAATGGGTTTGACATCTACAATAAAGTGAAGAGGATAGATGCTATTGAGATGCATACATTATAGACCGGAACATGAAAAATAATCAGGATCGGTAGAGATCTCATCCAAGTTATCACATTTACGTTTCTCATTTTATGGAGAGAAAGCTAAAATACAATCACATACAGTCAAATAAAGAAAATTCGGATCTTTACAGATCGAGAACCAAAGAGAATGGGCATCCAAAGAAATTATCAATTTGCAACAGTATGTAGAAAGAGATAGGAAGGAAGCAAGTGACCAGCAGCAGCAGAAGCAGAAGCGAAGTGGAGGAAGGCAAGCGTAGCGGCTTCGTTGAGAGCGTGTTTGGAGGATTTAGAGACGGAGGGAGAGTCGAAGGAGACACCATCGACAGAGACGGATGCTCTGAAATGTGGGCTGTGGTCTGGGCCGTCTTTGATGCAACAGTACTTTGGTAACCCGAATTTCTTCCTCTGGCACATCTCTTGCAGCTTCATCTTGTACATTTTGAGGGACAATTTGGGAGGAGTACTGCATGGATCGATGAATGAATGGGCTGATGCCAGTATATATATATATACACACACTCCTACATGCATGTGTGATGTGTGATGCGGGTGTGTCTCGTGAGTGACAGGAGAGACTGAGAGAGAGGCATGCAATTCGCGCTGGCTGGCTGGACCGGGTAAACAAAAACTAGTACTGTAGTAAAATATTCTTGTGATTAAGGAGCCGTTTGCTTTGTTATAACTTACTTTATTTAACTTATTTCTTTAAAAACATTGTTGAATAGTATATTCAGTATTAGTAACTCTTTATTACTCACTTATTTGGTAGCTTTTCTTTAACTTATTTACTAGCTAAAAAAATTAGATTATTTTAAGTTTCAATTTGTATTTTTTTTTTTACTTATTTGAATTTGTTAAAGTACGTTGCGGAAATACACTTAATCCAAGTGTGTTTCTATAGAATAAATAAGGTTAATTTAGGCATCTCCACTTGATGGGGCCGGTTTCGGGGACACATAAAAGAACACTCCATCTTAACCATTGAAATGGATGGCTAAGATTATAAACACTCTCTCTCTTCCCCATCATACATGTACTATATTTCTCCACTCTCCCCTTTTTACCGTACCCTCTCTCTCTCTCTCTCTCTCTCTCTCTCTCTCTCTCTATATATATATATATATATATAGAATCCGGATCTAATCCGGGATCCCTAGGTCCGGGACTCATAGTTCCGGATTAAATTTTCATGATCCGAACTGTCCAATGTGTTTAAAACGTGTTTTCAAGGGTACCTGCGAGAAATCATCCAAAAAAAATACCGGGAAGGGCTTGATCTAAGCAGTTTTTCATAAAGTTGTATATGTGCAGTTTTTGTAAAAAAATTGCTTGGATCAAGCCCTTCCCGGAATTTTTTTAGGACGATTTCTCGCGAGGACCCTTGAAAACATTTTTTAGACACATTGGACGGTTCGGATCATGCAGAAACATGTTTTAAAACCTTCAAAACATCAAAAAACCCCCAATCCGGGATCCCGGATTGGATAGTTGGCGTATATATATATATATATACGGAAAACTTCACATCCACACCTCCCGGAAATAAGAAAAAATTGGTTTTTTTTGTGTTGCAATTTTTTTTTTGGAAAATCCGATCCGTCCAATGTGTTCAGAAGGTGTTTTCAAGGGTCCACGCGAAAAATCTTCAAAAAAAAATACCGGGAAGGGCTTGATCCAAACAGTTTTCGCAAAAACTGTATTTATATATTTTTGCGAAAACTGCTTGGATCAAGCCCTTCCCGGTATTTTTTTTTGAAGATTTTCCGCGAGGACCCTTGAAAACACCTTCTGAACACATTGGACGGATCGGATCGTCAAAAAAGTTTTTGGATCAAAAGTCCGGATAAGAAGTGGAACCTATATATATATATATAGGTCGCTTCTAGTCCGGACTCCGGACTTGCAAACCCCTATGATCCAAGCATTTTTTTGACGATCTGAACCTTCCAATGTGTTCAAAAGGTGTTTTCAAGGGTACCGTATTTACAGTTTTTGCGAAAAACTGCTTTGATCAAGCCCTTCTCGGTATTTTTTTTTTTTGAAGATTTCCTTCGTCGACCCTTGAAAACACCTTTTGAACACATTGGACGTTTCGGATCGTCAAAAAAATGCTCGGATCATAGGGGTCCGCAAGTCCGGAGTCTGGACCTTGAAAACACCTTTTAAACTAGGGCTGAACAAAGGAACCGGATGAACCGAACCGAACCGGAGAACCGAGCCGAACTTGTTTTTTTTTCAGTTTTTCAGTATACCGGTCTGGTTCTCGGTTCTGGAAATTTCTAAAATTTAGAACCGGTTCGGTTCCGGTTCTTGAGATTTTTAATATATACAAAATAATATATACGAAATATATATTATATATTATTCTCATTACACAAAAATGAGAGAGGGGCTGGGAATCGAACCCCGGCCAAATGCTTGGCGTCCACTTTACTTATCAACTTGGCTGGACCACCTGTTGTTTGGTACTTAGCAAATAATAATACTTATTCCTTATCACAGATTCTCTTGTATATATATATATATATATATATATATATAATCATAGATTCACGCCACATTCCCCAATATATATATATATATATGTAATCATAGATTCACGCCACATTCCCCAATATATATATATATATATATATATATATATATATATGTAATCATAGATTCACGCCACATTCCCCAATTTCTTTCTCACATCGTGTGAGAGACCCATGAGTCCAGATCTCTCTCTCTTAGACCCATGAGTCCAGATCCTCTCTCTCTCTCTCTCCCCGTCCGAGATCAGATTTCCATCTTCACCTTCCACACTTGACCGCAGTCCAATGGTTCTCTCACCGTAGTGCATCGTCCTCTCACTGCAATCCGTCGTTCTCTCCCCGCAGTGCATCGTCGCTTGAGATGGTTGTCCGACCGTCGATCGATCGAGAAGGCAGTCCGTCTCTCCAGAACTTGATGGCTGTGAAAGTCGTCCGAGATGGCTGTGAAAGTCTCTCTACCACAAAAACCTGTGTATGTGTGTATATATATGTAGATCTAGTGTATATATGTGTATACATGCCTTTATATATGTATATATGTGTGTATATATATAGATATGTTAATTTATGTGGATTTGTTCATTTCTGTAGCTTTGTTCGTTTGTAACTTTGTGTAGATCTGTTGGTTTGTGTTGATTGAAGTCCCAATCTCATATGTGTCTCACGAGAACCGAACCGACCATGGAACCGAACCGGAACCGAACCGACCATTCTAAAACCGGTTTTGGTTCCATATTCTCTCCGAACCGGTTTTACTCGGTTTACTCAAAATCCCTCCTGAACCGAACCGGTTACAGCCCTATTTTAAACACATTGGACGGTTTGGATTTCCCAAAAACAATTTTTAAAGTGAAAAATTACATTTTTTCTTATTTACGGGAGGTCCTTACTAGAAAATTTTCCTATACATATACGAGGCGGTTCCATGGACACAACGAATAACACAACATTTGACACAACAATAATCGAAGCCTCACACTTACAATCAGACCCGTTCAAGTTGTTTAAAATATGTTTTTAAGATTACCTGTAAAAAATCAACTCATTTGGATATCGGTAAAGGCTTGATCAGTTCATTCAAATTTATCCTATAAAATCTGACAGGAATCAACTAAATGAACTGATCAAGCCCTTATCGATATTCAAATGAGTTGATTTTTTACAGGTAATCTTAAAAACATATTTTAAATAAATTGAACGGCTCTGATAATTCGCGTGGGGTTTACAAAAAAAAATGTGTCAAATGTTGTGTTATTCGTTGTGTTAACGGAACCGCCCCCATAAATATATATATATCCCATTCTCTCACCCCTTTTTATTTTTATTCTTAAAATACTTATAAATTTTGTTCTATAAATCTTTATAAAATTTATATTTTTGAAAGAAGATATCTACCAAATGAGATCGATATTGAATGTAAAATTTATGTAAAAAAAGATTTTAATCTTTCAATGTGAACTTTAGTTATACTTTCACATAATTAAAAAAATTCAATGTAAACCTAATTTTCTTAAATGAAGGCAAATATAAGTACAAAAAAATTTGTCTTTTTTCCTTATTTTCTTTTTTATTAAAAAAAATTGAGTTCCACATTGAAATAAAAAAAAACTGCTACATATTTGACTTTCCATTAAAAAAAAAAGAGATTCTATTGACGTAAAAAAGCTAGATATTCTATTTACAGCCTTTTCCCCCCCTTATTTTATCTTCGAGATGTTCTATTTTTAGAAGGTCCTTGAAACTCTCAGTGTCCTTCACGGTTTCTATTTTTCTCTATTACAAAAATTTTGAGTTTCAAATTGAAATTTTTTAGTATGTGGTAGTATAATTAAAATTCAAATTGAAAAATTAGAATTTTATTTTACATAATTTTACATTCAATATGGATCTCATTTGGTAGATATCTTCAAGTAGATTTCAAAAATATAAATTTTATAAAAAATGAATCTGTATAACAAAAGTTATTAACATTTTAAGAATTAAAACAAAAAAAAAGGAGAGAGAGAGAGAGAGAGAGAGAGAGAGAGAGAGAGAGAGAGAGTCGTACAAGGAAAAGTGGGGAAAATGGGAAATAAAGTACATGTGAGGTGGGTAAGAGAGAGAGTTTTAAGTAAAATTATAATCTTAGCTATCCATTTCAATGGTTAAGATGAAGTGTTCTTTTATGTGTCATCGGAACCGGCTCCTTAGTGGGTGTTCCACTAACAAAAAACTACTATTTTTTTCAAAAATCGAGACAAGTCATTCTCTCACAATACATCACATAAAAACCCCGTGAAAAGCCAGTTTATTAAAAAAACTAGCATAGTGGAACACCTCCACCTCCTTTAGTTGATATTAAACTATTCAACATCTCATTTTTTTTTTTTGATAACCGAGGATCAGCCCTACAATAGGCCACTAATTGGACCCACTGCACGACCCAAACCTCGGAGGGAGCTAGCGCAACCCACACCAGTCACGGCCCCCCCGCTTAGCACAGGTACTCACCCTGTGGGGAATCGAACACCTGACCAAAGGGACTACCCGTAAAGTCAGACACTCGCCCTAACCACTGGGGCAACCCCTGGGTGTGTATCTCATTTAACAGAGTCTAAATTTTTATTTTAACATATAGTCTGTATTAATTAATTATTTAATTTATTTATTTCTAGGAGTAAGTAATAGCAAGTCCGGACCTACGCATCTTAAAGAGAGGTTTCTCACACGTTCCATGGTGGACTGTTTGAAGGATATTTAAGAGTAGGACAGCAAATGATATTAAGAGTAGGACAGGAAATGATATCCTTCCGTTGTGGATGTTTATTAGGACTGCAAATCATATAGCTTGGATTACTAAGAGCTAATTCAAACTTGTATTTTTTCTTAATAAAAGAGCCAAGCTCTAATTAAGGAATACTCAAACTTGAATATATTGTCATAAATATGCTCCTTCCGTCTCATGTTCTTGTCCACTTTTATTTATTTAATTTGGAATGTCTCAAAATACTTGTATTGTTTGAAAGTGAAAAGAAGAAGTTTACAAATTTTCACATATTAGTTCTTATAAATAAATTGAAGTAATTTTAGACGTAGAATAATAACAACGTTAAAAATCCAACCAAAATTTTCAAGGAGACATCTTCTAATGTTATTTTTGAAATGCTAGTCACCTCAAGTAGAGTGGTAGCCCCATCAATGGAACGATGTACCCTTATGTATTAGCCTGAGCTTCAAGTCTCACTACCTACTTCGATCGAAAAAAAAAAAAAAAAACTGTGATGAGTCAGCTTAGCTCGAGCTTGATTTATAAAGTTTTCATGCAACTCTTGAGTTAAAACTTTAAGCTTTTGCTAAAACCTTCACACATGTTCTGGAGATTCAACTCGACCCATTTGTAGCCCTAATAATGTGCTTGTGAATCTCAAAATCCTAAAATTTTGAAAATAGCTACAGATGCAGAAAAAAAGACTCCCACACTGCTTCATGTACTGTTTCGATATCTTTACAACTGCATTCCTTCTGCATTTCTGTTTGATCCACCAAACCACCAAAACAAGTTGCATCTGGAAAAAGGTAAAATACCTAGTTACTTCAATGGGAACAGGAACAACCAGGTTCTTTGCTGCCACTAGAAGCCAACTGGTAACTATTTTCCCAGGTGTCTGTGAGAGTTGCTTGTGCATGAGGGACATGGCGAGGATGCTTCTCTCTTTTGTCCCCTTTTATCTGCTTCAATGCATGCTTGAGGGCCGGTAACAGAGCTTCCATACACTCAGCAACCGCATTTGGATTCCCTGGCATGTTGATTATCTAAAAGCATTGGCAAACAAGAAACAGTTTCAATCCATTCCATCATAAAATCCCACTTTGGGGCTTAAGAGGTTTGAGTCAGATAATGCAGATGATAGGAAATAGTATTCCGAGAATATAGTGTGGAAGTTTCATGGAACTAAAAATGAACAATATATGAAATACACATGAAATTGTACACACGATTGCATTTAAAGTTACGCTCAAGGACTGAAATTTAAGTGCAAAAAGACCTTAGCCGAAAAAACATGGAAGCAGAAAAATCAGGCATGGCCGTGTCTTCTTTCGTGATAACTATTATGTTGTAAGCAAGCATTTTATTACCAAAAGAGGCAGAAGAAACACAATGACGCTCATGCATGCCCTTAGGCGACACTAATAAGTACTTAGTCAAAGATACACTTCTAGAATAACCACCCAGTGTTCCACGAATTTTAGAACTCACACTAACATGTCTGCTATGTAAGAAAGAAAACATCATTTGCTTTGGAAAAACAATAACTGATGAGCGGACATTAGGATCTTGTCAAAAGGGGTTTGGACGTGGGGAGTCCTATTGAATTCATGTTAAGGTACCGTTTCTTTTCCATACAGGCATTTATTACTCGATTTATGTTTCTATCAGCCTGCATAAATCCTTACTCTACACTGCCTCTGATAGGGGATGGATAGCTTGATAAAATGTTGGCTCTCAATGACTTAACCTTTTGGAATAATTGGTAACTTAACAAGGTATCTGAGCTTAGAATCGACTTGGTCTTGGTTCAAGACTCTCCATTTGCATTGCTAGCTCATTTGCATTTTGCTTCTTCCCTTTGCATTCTATTTGGTTCTATGCATCTTGACTTGCACGTGAGGGAGGATGTCAGATAACTTGATATAAATTACTGGCTCCATTTCCTACCAGCTTAAACTTTTGAGATAAATGGTGACTTAACAAAAAGGTGCAGGAAGATCAAGAGCTATATTTTCAAAGGCTTCCAAGTTTCAATGATACTAAGAAGTAAGAACATAACTACTTCTTAATGACGTTCTGTGCTTACCAGTGTTGATCCTCTTATTCCAGCAGCAGAGCGTGAGAGCATAGCAAATGGTGTCACCTGCATACAGATTATTGTAAGATAATGAATAAAGAATCTATGGCTAGTATGCACATGGAAAACAATCAAGTGACAAAATAGCAAGGGAAGGCTCACTAATTTGCTTCGTTATAGCAGCCTTATATTTTTTTCCCATCTAAGCACCTCCTACTAAGTACTAAGATTCATGAGCAGGTTTTTGTGCACTACATATATGACCATATGATTATTATGCAAATCATCTGAGTACAGATAATTGTTGATGCCGTTGCCCTGGTCCATACGAGTTCATGACATTTAGCTGCTGACCACTTTACTTGATATTACTTGAACCCAAATGTTACGGAGCTATAAAAGAGTAATTAGTGGCTAAGCGACATAGATTTTGTAGGGAAATCCATGTTTCTGTCCCACTAGTGACTCGTTAGGGTACCGTTGTATTACTCTCATCTTGTATGAAAATGTGTAGGGGAAAATTTGCAATTCTGTATTTCATTGACAAAATGATTCCAATTTCCTTTTCAACAAACATCAAGAATCCCATGGTGAAACAAGCACTGGGAGGATATTTACACACACATATACCTATGCCATGTTCAATCTTGAAGCTCATAAATCCCATTTCATAAATTGCATTCCATTTTATTCCCAGGTGCAAAAGCTAAACCACAAAAATCAAGACTCCTATTAAATTGATTTAATGCTTTCAGACATGGATCTACAAAGCATCCGAATGCATATCTAGTTATCAACCAACTGCGGTGAAGTGAATTAGTTGAGGGCCTAATCAAAATCCAGTCTCGCTCCCAAAGTGAATGTGCATGAGCACTGCTAAAGACCAGAATGCCCAAAAAATAAGCAAGCTCATTTGGAAAGCTGTTCTTACCTTTAGACTCTCTTGCATCATGACATAAAGAAGACCAGGAGTTTCTTTCTCTATCACATCTTTTGTTGCTTCAGGGGTAACATCTCTCGGGGTGAAACCAGTACCACCTAAATTGAAAATTCATCACAAGGGGAAAAAGAGCGGGAAAGAGAAACCACATCCAGATTTTCACTAAACAACCAAAAAGGTGCTGAAATTGGATAACCTTACCGAGCGTAAGAACGAGATCCACTTGGTCAACATCACTCCATCTCTGCAGAACATCTTTGATCTTAGGCACCTCATCAGGAACTACAGCTGTTGCAACTATCTTTGCTCCTCCTAATCTCTCTGATGACGAATTAACCACAGAAACTGCCCTCGGACCACTGCAGATTCATATATTTCAAGAACCAGTTAAACCATATCCGTATAACTATGACCAACAAACAAAGTAAAAGTAGTGTCAAAAGATGGTAAGTTGTGAAACGATTTAAATTAGGGAGCTAAATTAAACATCTGAAAGATTAACAAATCTAAAAGGCTAGCATCGTAGTCACAAATTTTTTCAATTTTGACAAAATACATGCAGGTAGGGCTGCAAATGAACAGAGCCGATTACAAGCAGCTCGAAGCTCAGCTCGACAACGGCTCGACTCGACTTCATGATGTAAATGAATGAGCTCGCGATGGGATATTTGGCTCGTTTGCCAAACGATCTGAGCTCAAGTTCACCCAAGCTAGCTCAAGCTGGCTCGCGAGCTCTAATATTATATTAGAGCTAAATTAAAATATTTAATATAAACCATTGCAATTATATTGAATTCACCTTTGACTGCCAATACATTAGCGGTCATGGGTTAGCACCATATGGGGACACGTGTGTGGAAGAATGAATGCCTGGAGCTTTTGTAGATGAATGAATGCCTCCTACAATTGTGTTTGTGCGATGTGCGACAAGAGTAAAACGTTTGCTTCGCTTTTCCTTCAGTCCCACATCGCTCACTGAACACGAGGAAATCCAGAATGCTCCATAAGAACAAGACCCAACCCTTATTACTCAAAAGGCTTGGCTTCGTGAAAGTTTCAAAGCCATTGCAAGCCAAGCTCACGCTTTGGAAGATTCCTCCTAGCCGAGCTCGAACACAGTATTGGCAGCTCGTTCTGAGCTCGACCCAAGCCCAAAACTCACGAGTTGAGCCTGAACACCCCGAAGCTCGACTCGGCTCAGCTCATTAACAGTCCTACATGCAGGATTTTTTGCCTCACAACTCACAAGTTCCTTCAAATTTTATGATGAAAAGAAAGTTCCTTTAAATTTCTATCCAAGTCAAAGAGGTACGAGGGATAGACTCAAACTCAATTTTTTTTGAAAAGCTGAGAGGGGATGGAAAATAAGAAGAGAGAATGTGTAACAAGAGAGATAATGCAGCAATATAACTTCTTTCCTTTGATCTCTTTTACAAAACGGATTTTTAAGTCTCATCTATAGTTTCTGTTATTTAGAGAGAAGTGTTTTTGGGGTTTCATACTTAACCCTAATACAAACATAAAATTAATATATAGTTAAGCATAAAATGATACAACGACCCAACTACCCCTCAGTATATTCTAACAGTTTCTAATGATGCATTTTGTTTCCCGGGAAAAATTCTTGAGATCGTAAGGGTCAACACTTCTGTGGGCCAGAGACAGATCTGGATATCAGATTGGAGTGATACAATAGCATAGGCTTCTACAAAAACTTACTCCATACGCATCAACAGCAATATGAAGTTATAGCACCATAGAGAAAAGAGACAATTTATAAGAGGCTTTCACTAAACCAAAGGCTGTCAAACTTGTAGCTGATAAGAATACCAAGAATGCGAAACATAAAACATCTATAAGACTGCATATGTCTTATCATAATAACATGCAAAACAAGTAACTGAATATTTGTCGCAAAGAACTCAGTACTTCCCTGTTCCACTTTGACAAGGAGCACAATCTACTTTGCTCTTCTACTGTAGCATTAATGAAGTGACCGTTTAGGAATGATGATCCCAAGAGGTGTATCTTCATGCCTCAAATACAGGATTGGTCCCCTCACATGTGTTATGGAAGGTAGAATCATAGTAACCCAAATACAAGTAGCATGAGGCATCCTTTGTAGTAATATGGTGAATTACGACATAAGTTTCAATGGCATAAATGTCATGTCATAATTTGTATTCGTTGAGTTAGTATCAGCTAACAAAACACTTCATTGCGAGTTTTCACAATCCTAGAAGATATAAACTTCTTGATTCCGTACTTCCTCGCAGAGTGAGAAGCAACTGCTTTGTTCATTTGCTTTCTACTGGAGATAGAAAGCATTTAAGTGATAACTATGTTGGCCAACAATGATGGAAAGCACGAAAGTGAATGACATACTATGAAAAAGTCAAGTAGGAAAAAATAAGTTGTAAAGCATAGAAAGCTCTAGGTAATTGGTAGGTAGAAGGAAATTGGCTATTAGGTCAAAATGAGTTAATCATACCGGCTTTCTTTCTCCCCTACTCGTTTTTCTCTGTGAGAACTAAAATCTCAAATGTGTGAATGAAGCATAACAAGCTCCACATAATAAAAAATGAGCCAACACAAAAAGAGCATTGTAAAGTTAGGATACCTTCGGTCTGGTCCAGCCCCTGATGCTACTGTATCACTCACTGTAAGGATAGCTACTCTAAACTCAGAACCCTGTGAATCACCAGCACTTACTTCTTGGGACACACTTCCCCATGTAGCACAACCTAAATCTGGTGATACCAAACTCTTGCTAACAGGAAAACTACTAAAATCAGAAATTAACATGGCTGTCACAGTAGTCCCAGCAGATAGTACACCGTTTAATGCTGGCAGTTCTAACAAAGCATTTGCGGACTTCATACTTAAAAGCCGACTACTCATCTGATGACCAGTGCTCTCAGCAACAAATCTGAAATCATTCAAAAAGTAATCTCGTAAGTCATTTTCGTGAAAACCTTACGTACTCTCAAACAAAAGAATAAAACTCTCACCCTGGATTGCCAGATCCATCATTCGCCTCCCACCTAATAATGGAACGATGAAATTCTGGACGGACAGGATCTGTTTTTAAGGACTGCTTAAGACGAGCATGCACTCTGCACAAGAAACAGGAGCAAAGAAATCGACAATATTACCTATTCACTTCAGTTTCAAGGCAGATAGATAAGTAAGTAAGTAAAGAAAGGAAAAACATGAAGAAAAAAATCACACACACAGAGAGGAGCAACTCTTTTAAAACTCTCACCAACCTTGGGAGGTGAGGATTTGCCCATCCTGCAAGGTGGCGAATGGCGGGGACCACAAAGACTTGGAAACCGACTATACAGCTCACTGGATTTCCTGGTAACCCAAATGCAAGAATCTTTTTTGCAGTCACGTTATTTGGTGATTCTGGAACAATTTCAGCAAACGTGAGAGGCTTTCCTGGTTTCATGCGAACCTAAAGAGACCAACGTCAAAGGAGCACAATTTAAGTAATAATAGTGCTGCCTTTTCTACCAATTACTGAAGCACACAAACCAGTACTCCATTTATTAAACTTGGGTGAAATCTTACTACCAAGCTTTATGTGGTGGTGGTTATCCCTCCAACCCTTGAAAGAACTTGGAAGACTAACACTCCGTTGAAGGTGAGTTTTTATGGCGTGCGGCGCAAGGAAAGATTCTTACTACTGATAATTGGATTTGAAGGAGGAGGATCATCGTCAATTGGTGTTTTATGTGCAAAAGGGATGCGGAGACGGTTGGTCATCTTCTCTTTCATTGCCTGGTGGCATGGGAGCTTTGGACTTGGGTGTTTTCTTGGTTAGGCTAGAAGTGGTCCATTTCAAGGAATGACATGGAGCTTTAATCGCGTGGAGAGGTGCTGGAATGGGAAAAAGTAGGAAGCCGGTTTGGGCCATGATCCCTCTTTGCGTGATGCGGAACATATGGCGTGGTAGGTACATGAGATGTTTTGAAGGGGTGGCACATCCTTTGTTTAGATTGTTTAGGAGAGTTTTTTTATTAGTATACCTCAGACAAGTGGGAATGTAATCTTGCCCTTGAACAATTCATAGATTGGTTTGATCATTTTCATACTAATTGTAGGGTATACGGCCTTTTTGTAATAGCCTATTTTTGTACATGGGCAGCATTCCCTTAATGCCTTGTTTCTAATATATTAATTACTAATTAATAAAAAATTCCTTACTTGTGCATTGCATGTTTAGAAGTCAGGTGAAAGATTCCTATAAAACGGCAGAAGATACAAGAACGATCCAGCACTGGAGATATGGTTAGCAGTTGACATCACTTTACCTTATCAAAATACACTTTCCCTCTCTTTTGAAGCAAAGGCTTGACAAAATCCCTGTCTCCCATGGAAACACCTCCCGAAGTTAAAAGAATATCAATTCCAGCAGAAAATGCACCATCCAAAACCCTCTCTATAATTTCTTCATCATCACGAGCTATACCTAGGTCAACAACTTTACACTGCTGCTGCAGCGCAGCAGCAAGAAGCATTGAACGGTTGGAGTCCCTAATCTGCATAAGAAGGTAACGATCTTAGTGAGAAAATCTAGCGTGTTTCAACCCAAGTGAATTGAGGTCAAATCGATACATGCAACTCCAAATATAACTGCTCCACTTTCTGTACTTTGTGGGTTTCTCATTTGGGCAAACAAACAAACATATAGTAAAGCAAATAAATCAAAGGACACCAAAATTTGTGTCCCCCCAACAATTAGAAATCAAATACTAGAAAACCATAAGAATTTGATTTGAACGAAAAAATGCATGCGCACACGAATATATAACTACGTGTGTGTGCGTGTTTTGCACATGAATTAACTATATGCATGTGTGCCAGGCATCATATGGTGGCCTCGATGTCACACAAGGCTTTTCAAAAATTATATTCATCACTTCATAATGTCGCACTTTTTTATCCTCCTGTGTAGAGTTATACTACTCAGCTGCCTTAATGTAATTCACTTGGTCAGTCCAAGGATTCCGTTCAGCTCATTTGAGAGCCCTGTCCTCTCCTTTAGACTCTCCCAAAGCCCAAATGGCTCAGTGAGAAATCCATCAACTACTTCAGTAATCAAGCCAAAAGAAACTACCAGCTCCACCAATAAGGAAATGTAAGTTATCCTAGAACGATGTAGTACCTGGCCACGACTTAAATTTGCAGTTGTTGGCTCTACAAGTTCATCTCCTGTGGAAAGCACAGCAATTGTTGGGGAAGGATATACCTGCATAACAGTATTACCTATCAGCCTTGTAGGTACTTATCCACACCCTAAAATTTTATTCTCCAGACTTTTGCCAATAATTATAAAATACATTATTTAACTCAAAATACCACCAAACTCAACCACTGGGAACACTTTTTCTCAACATTTTCCAGGAGTAAAAGGAAACAGTACCCAATGGCCAAACTTAATTAAGATTTAAGATCCTTGGAATTACCAACCAAGCAAATTTCATTCAGAAAGAGGTAGGTTTTTTCTTACCTTCACAATCTTTGTTTTGAACATTGAAGAAAATTTATTAATCAAATGTAACGAATACATAGATTACGGCATTACAACGACAGGATAGCATTCCAACAAGGTTGACACCCTAACCCGGCAACAATCATATGCCTCTCAGGCCCAAAAGGGAAATGATATAACAAGGTTGAGAAAGAATCAACCACAGCAAACAGGAAACGGATACAAAAATAAAACCCCTAATCCAAACAGATACACCAGAGATAAACATTGCCCGTAATTCACGCAGTAATACCTTCACAATCATTACGCCTGCAGTGGCAAGTAGGCCAATTTCTGCAGCCCCTAATCTCTCTCCAGACTTCAGCACCACAGCATCTTTGTTTATGTCACATCCCTGGCCAAGAATATTCTGCATGAGCATTTTTAAATCTGGAAAAAAGAAGAATCAGAATGTGCATGGTAAGAACGAGAACATGAAAACATGAGTGATTGGTCTTCTTTTTAGGGTTTCATTCAGCATTTCAGGTCCCTACAGATGAGCATTTGTTGTACAAAAGGCAACAAGTAGACAATGGAAGAATATTTATGAATTGAGCTTCTCAGTGCAATTTCAGAGCACAATGTTGGCTCGATATGTGCATTGATGGCCCATATCATAGTAACACAAGCTTCTGAGACATTTGTTGACCTCAGTCCGTCCTTTCACATTCTGCTTCCCTTTGACTACGTGTGATTGCATCTTTATGTGCAAACGTAATTGCATATGAGAAATGGAGTTGGATATAGGCTGCATTGAGCTAATTTCTTAATAGCTTCGGGTTTGGGAAAAATGACACTTAACTTGAAATGAAAATTTAGGGCAATTGGAGATATAACACATACACATGGATATAAACATATACTATCGGAGAGAAAATTGCATAAATAGTCATACCACAGGACGAATATCAACTCCTTGGCTAGTTTGAACCAATATTCTCACTCTCTTTCCTTCAATGGAATCGCCTTTTATTATTTCAGTGTCCTCTACTTGAACAACTGCATCAGCACCTTCAGGTATTGGTCCTACAAAGCATACAAAAATCCATTTGAACATAAGTAGCATGAAATGACTCCAACTTCATTATCAACGGAATTAATCACAAGGGAAGGTTCATGATAAGATATTCCGTCTTTTTATCGGTTAATATAGACCCATTTTTAAAAAAAAATCAGATCACTTCACCAGTAGATACGAAGCATTGAAACCCCATTAAAACTCTTATCCCAGCAATGCACTAAAATTAGTAAAACTCCAGTCAACTTTAACAAAAGGAAACTAACCCAAGGCGATTCAAGGCCCAATAACATTTCTTTTTTTGTATTTTTCAAGGCCCAATAACATTAATTTCTCTCAATCCTACTCTTCAGCTTGGACAGGCTCTTCCACCCCGCCAAAATACATTTGGTAATGCTCTCGCCATACAATCCACATTGAAGCCAAACACATGAAAAAGCCATGCCACCCCCCTCCTCTTTCCTTCTCCAAGACCCCTCTCATTGCAAAGAAGGCCCACTACACTTTTAAGGACCAACCAAATCACGCAAATAATCCAACATAAACTCCATATTACAGATGACTTACGAGAAGATCCAAAACCAAAACTTAACAAGTATATTTGATCAATGGACTATAGAAACTTATAACAATGTCAAGTTATAGTAGCAAAGAGAGCACAGTTAATCTACTTGGGCAACCCAAAAAATGGTTTGAATTTCCTGCTTAAAACAACATCAGAGAGAGCAAGAGCAAAAACCAGAACAATTGCTAGTTAATGGCAGCTATTAGCTTTCTAGAAGTGAACTATTTTTGAAAAATAGAAACACTCAAAAAGCAGATATAAAAAGGTTCACCTCCGGTTGTTACATATGCTACAGTTCCAGGGGTCACAGTCACACCAACTCCATCATTTCCTGCTCTTGATTCAATTATTATGGGATATTCGCCAGGCCCATCTGAGGCAACTACTGCATAGCCATCCTGCAAAACAGTTTGGGCGAAGCATTCAGATTTCATATACATAGAACCTTGAACGATGGGCATTTCTCCTTTACTTCTTTGTTATTTGCTTCTTTTCCTTCTCCCCAAAGCATGAAAGCAACCCTCCTCTTTTTGTTAAATATTCTTTCTTAATGTAAAAATCTTTTTCTATGTACATCGTGTTCAGCTCCTTGAACCCTCTTATAGATTCATCTTATCACGACACTATCGAAATGTGTTCTTGATGGTGGATTGCTATTATGGGAATGGATTATCACAAGATGTCTCAAATTTTCTTTTCCTTTTGTGTGTCGATCAGTAGAAATTTACAAATTACAATTCACAATAACGAAACACTATACCAACGTGATCTGCGACAACTAAATAAAGCCCAATATTAAATCCCAAGACAACAAGAAAATAAACTAAAAACAAAAGAACTATCTGCAGAGAGTGAATTGATGGTCCTATCGAAGGCAATAAATGTGAAGATGCAATACATATATGTGTGTGGTAATATATTGGAGGAAATAGGGTTTTAGGAAGAGAGACCTTGGTGGAGGCAGGGTAAGGAGGGAGAGGATCAGGCGCTGCGATTTCTTCAGCTAAGACCTTACCGAGAGCTTCGTGAAGGGGTACCGAGACAGGTGTCAGGCGCTGAGCCACTCTCAGAACAATCTGCAGCGCCTCCTCCGCTGCTATTATCGTTGAGGAGGAGGAGGAGACTTGTAGGATTCCACCGTTTCCTGCCATTTCAAATACCCAAACCCAACCCAACAACCACTACCGCTGTGTTTCTATACAACGTCCGAGGGTTTCGTTACGTCTGTTTGGAACCTCGGGAAAGAAGGAGGAAACGAAATTTGGAACCTCGGGAAAGCCGCCAGAAGAAAAATTTTAAAAAAAATTTCATCCTTCATTCATCAATCCGACTATTAGGGCACATACATCCAAACACATACCAGCCATATCAGCCTCTGTGGCAGTGCCACGTCAGCAGATGGGGGCCCACCACTTACTCACCCAAAAAAAGGTTCAGATCTGTCTGTCTGTCTGTCTGTCTGTCTCTCTCTCTCCTCATCTTCGTGTTCCCCCAAAACCCACCTCCCTCCTCTCCTCTCCTCTCTCCGCCTCTTCCCACTAGTGAGGAAGGGAGTCAAACACCAAAATAATTGAGAAGTTTTTGCATATCAACACTTGGGGTCCGACTGGTTAAAGGTGAGGAATGCCGTCACACGCCGGCCGGCCAACAACACAAACGAAATAAAGAGAGACGAAATGTGACCCACCAATGGGATTTGTTGGTTTTTTCCCCAAGTTGTGATTCAGCCACTCATAATTTTTCCTCTGAAGTAGTTACTCAGCCACCACATGTGGTTTGTTGGTTTTTCCCTTGAATCAGAGAGACTTTCAATTTCCGTCCGATTTTACGAAAATGAAAATTTGATAGAATTTTTTTTTCCCCCCAGATTCTACTTGCTCTTGGTGAGAGATTGCAACGATACCAGTCCGACCTTGAAAACCCTCTGGAAAATAGCTCACACGCTCTTTGACGCCGGCGCGTGTCCGGCAAGTAAGATCTACTCTCACTGTAACTTGGAATGGACAGGGGAAGCAGGGCAAGCAAGGTGGTATATTTGGTCCACCTCCAAGAGATGGTGAAGGACAGGTGATGATGGTGTGAGTGGTGATGAAATGGGTACTTAGGGGAGGACAAGTGGCCAAGGTGGTGGTTGGTGGCCGTGGGAAGAGGCGGCGAGAAGGGTGAGGAGGGCGGTGGGTTTGGGGAGGAGAGAGAGACAAAATTGAATTTTTCTTTTTTTTGGTTTAAGGAAAGTGGTGGGCCCCGTCTACTTATGTGGCACCGCCAAGTAGGCGGGTGTGGCTGGGGTGTGTTGGGATGTATGTGCCCCTAGACTTATTGTATTTTTTATTATCCAGTATGGTAGCACGTTTTAAAAGCTTGAAGATGATGGACGTGGTTTTCTGGTTCAGCGAGGCGTACGTGTGGTGGTTGTGTCGGTGGGTGGTGGGAAGAGGCGGAGGGGAGGGGAGGGGAGGGGTTGGGTTTTGGGGGGGAGAGAATGAGAGATGAGGGGAGGAGAGAGTGACATATATATTTTTTTTTAGATAAGTGGGCGGGCCCCACCAAGCCACGTGGTAGCGCCACGTAGGCGTATGTGAGAGTTATGTGAGCCAGAGTAGTGTGTGAGAGTAGCATTATATAAAAGATACTACTTACATACATATACGTTTTCTTACTTTTCCATTGGGAAATCTGAGCTTCGGATTCGCCAAGTGGATTCATAGAAAATTCTTGGAAAAGACTGATCTTGTTTATCCTTGATTTGTTTCCCCGAGTGAAGTTATGAATTTTGAATGGAGGGATTTACCGAGAATGCTTTTTCACTTTACTGAGAAAACAAAAATAATCGACTGAAACAGTTTCGCAAAGCAGACACGCCGTCTAGTCGTGGCGGAGAGAGCGGTGTACTCTCGAACAGATGCCCCCTCATACCTTGGTAAAAAACGAACGAAGTCGATCTAGTTCGAGATCCTGTCTCTGCGTTGTTCGCAGCCCGTCGTCGCTGCTGTGGTGGTGGTCGCCGGATGCCCAGTAGTTCTGTTGCCGGAGGTGGGGAGGCAGTGGAAGCGGTGGTTTTCTGGTTCGGAGAGGCACGTGTGGTGGGAAGAGGCAGAGGGGAGGGGTTGGGTTTTGGGGGAAGGAGAGATGAGGGCAGGAGAGAGTGACAATTTTTTTTTTTTTATAGATAAGTGGGCGGGCCCACCAAGCCACGTGGCAGCGCCACATAGGCATATGTGAGAGTTATGTGAGCCGGAGTATGTGAGAGTAGCATTATTGTTTGGTTCCCGGGAAAGCCATAAGAGAAATTTTTTTTAAAAATTCATCCTTTCTTTGGTTATTAAAAAAGAGGAAGAAAAATATTCAAATTTTTATTTAATTTTCTCTCTCTTGTTTTATTTATTTAAATTTTCCCTCTTTTTAAAAAAAATTATTTTCCCTTCTTTTCTCCTTTTTTCCTTAAGTTCCAAACAAGTTATGGAAAGAAGTGGAAAAGAAGAGAAAATAAAAAAATAAAAAATGAAAAATAAATTCTTTTTGTTTCTTTTGTTTGATTATGTGAAAGAGAAACGAAAAATATACATTAATGGGAGAGAACAAAAGAAAAAAGTAGTTAATTTTCACTTGTTTTCCTCTCCTCGTTTTCTTACACTACAAGAAAAAACACATTCAGCGACCAAATTCGGCGACGAAATCGATTTTAGTCGCCGATTGTAGAACCTTCAGCGACTAAATTTCATTTGTCGCCTATGTAATACTTTTGGCGACAAAATCATTTTAGTCGCCATATGCCGTACTTTGGGCGACCAACTTGACTTTTGTTGCAGGTTGTAGACCATTCAGCGACTAAATTTTTTTGGTTGCCGCAAGCAGTACTTTTGGCGACCAAATAAAATGTTTGTCGCCGTATGCAATGCCTTTGGCGACCAAATAAATTTTTGTCGCAGTATGCAATGCCTTTGGCGACCAAAAATTGACTTAGTCGCGGAATGTTTAGCGCCAAAAATTACACAGCACGAAATTATTGGCGCCAAGCATAAAATATCGTGGAGACATACGGCGACCAAAAATTTTAGTCGCCGATGGTATATTTCGATAAAATTAAATAATACTCCCTCCGTTCCTTTTTGTTTGTCCCTTTAGGGGAATCGAAATTTTAAGAAGACAAGGATGGGACATTAATTTTGTGGTGAGTTTCCAATTTTGCCCCTCCCTTTTTCAACGTTTCTATCCGAAAATTCAGCCTCCTATAAATCTGGTGCCATTTTAGGGAAAGATGAATTTTTGAAAAATCAATCGGTACTGTACTTTCCTTTACCCATGTGTGAATTAAAAAAATGCATTAGGCTTTGTTCTCCAATACATTTTATGCCATAAAATGGGAATTCTCATTTTAGTTGGGGTTTATGGAGTGGTGATAAAATGACATTGTTTTCCCAATAGATTTTATGTAGTTCTCATAAAATCTCCACTAATGCTATATTTACCAAAATACCCTCATTTTTGTTTCATCTACCATTACTCCGATATAACATTTAACAATTAGAGCCGGGCACTTTTGCTAGAACCCCAATATGAACCAGGTTTGCCACCATTTTCCAAACAATAAACTGCAAGGCTATATTGACCTTTAAGGGAGCATCACGTTTTTTTCTTCTTCTTCTTTATGTTACTTTCAACATACCATTTTTTTCAGAACTCATTATTGAACATCCACCATTAATACACATCCCCAATTGCACACAAATCCAAAAAAAAAAAAAGTTTACAGTTTTCAATCTCCCTGCTCACTACGTATTACATTGCCTTGTCAGTTCCCTCTTCCCCTATGATCTAACAAAATTTGATTTCAAATTTCATTCCATAGTGAATCCATGTATTCATTAACTACCGTGAAATCCGGATCTGATTGGATAGCCTCATTAGCCTCATCATGAAGCGCACGGGATATTGTGTCGTCATTTACGTATTCCTCATTTTCCAGATCGGCGCTCCTGAAATATTTGTCTGATGGACAATGAATTCTTATGTAATTGTGGAGCGCCATGGAGATAAGAATAAATTTTTTGTGGTCTTCAATATTAAACTTGGGGGCCTTCTTCATAATGGCCCATCGAGCTTTCCAGACACCAAATGCGCGCTCAACGCAACTTCTTAGGCAAGAGTGCACCCTGTTGAATCTTTCGTTCGAATCTCTTACTGGCCTCCTCCTTCATCTAAAGTCATCTTGGTGATACATATACCCCTTGTATGGAGCCATGTACCCCTTCGCGTTTGGATACCCAGCATCAACCAAGTAGTACTTCCCTGCTTGAGGTCAATTACAAATCATGTATAATTATGTGATTTTTCTTACCTACTTTCCAATAATGGGATATTTAAAATTAAAAAGAATTACCTTCCGGAGGGTGGGGGAACCGATTTCCCGTTTTCGTAGTCTCGTGCTTAAAAATATTGTAATCGTGCATGATACCTTCGTATCCGGAGGCGGCGAATGTGAAACAAAGGTTGAAATTGCAAACGACAATGACGTTGAAGGTCGTTCCACCTTTACGGCTCCAATAGCGTGCGGTTTCGTGACTTGGTGGGGTGCATGGCACATGCGTGCCATCTATTGCGTCGATGCAATCCTGTCATACAAGAACATATTCTCATGTTTATATTACAAATTCATACACAAGAAAGAAATCTTTGAACACAAAATTGTATTTTTGCATTTTAGTAATATGTTTAAACATTACCTTGAAACGGTGGTATCTTTTGTTCTTCTTCAAACATTCATGCCAATGCTCTAGAGGCTGAATCGGGCAAATCCAATGGTATGCAAAATCTTCCAAGCATGGGGTTATTTTCTTTATATGCCTTGATATTGTACTCCCTGATCGTTGGAACCGATCATCCATGTCTTGGTTTGTCCACCCACACAACATTTTCAAGAAAAAACCGAAACACTCTCGTACGCCAACGCCAAAAGATTTTTCCGGTTGTTTAAATCCATGTCGGCTGACCAACTCATCACATAGTTGTTTAAATAAGTCTGCTGACATCCCGAACACATCGTGACAACGTTTGGGATTTTTACTGTTCACAATTTTGTCCACCCATTCTTTCTCGCTCATTTCGTTCGTATGGTATGGAATCCTTTCCGGTTTCATTAAACGGGTCCATTCGTTTGCAATTTTCGCCACACATACCTTTAGGATATTGTATTTTTGTATTATTGCTTGCGCGGTGGCCGGACTTATCAATTCCGAAAAATGTGTAGATGCGTCATTATGATGATCCGACATATGTGAATCCGAAGGACCACTTGTTGGGTCCCTACTATACTCATTAGCATCCCCTTCCGTTTCTTCTTCGTCAATGGTATCCATTCCATGACCTAGGTAGCCGGCATAATTGTACACGTCTGTCATTTCATGTTCGGTAAATTGCACCGATGCAGATGGATAAGAAGAACTGGAGCCACTACCATACTCTTCGTTGTATGGTGCCGGTATATATGGCTCACTACTCCCTCCTATGTTGATTGACGTTTCGTAGGATTCACCTCGGGTCCCAAAATGGAAGGATGACCTACTTGGCTCGTGCTGGACAGCAACCCCAGACGGGTGACCGTAGTCCTCATTTTCCATTCCAAAATGGAACGATGATTGCGTCAGTTCTAAGTATGGCCGACCGTTGTACTGTGTACCATATTGACCACTGGGGTCACCAAAATGAAATCAAAGGACGGCCTTGTGGGATCCATGTACAGTTCTTCATTGTGTGATGGAGTGCCAAGATGGAATGAGGACCTCACACTGTCATATTGAAAAACACTTTATCAATGACCTTAATTTCGCATATTAAGTTTTTTTTATCACATTTTTGTTATACGATTGTACCTCATAGGATCCAAGTACGGTTGTGGGTTGTGTGTTGGATCATATGGTAGGCTACTGACTTCATCATCGCAACATGAATTTTCCGGTTGTATTGCCTTACCTCTGTCATTGTCACCGAATACCCAACTTGTGAAGGACATTGTACCTATTGCAGGACAACATAATATGGATTACCTAGAACAATAATATGGATTACTTTCCAAAAGCACCTAAATCTTAGCATAATGAACTTGAAAAATTCCCAAATAATACTCTTTGACTTCATAGGAATATCAGAGTTAAGTACATAGTTCATGAAAGTTTCACACACAACCAAAGTAAGAATCAAGTCCAACAAAGGCAACAACAGTCTTATCATAGTTCATAGTACTCAGAAATCTGAAATATTAAAAACCACACAAACAAGGAAAGCATTATCACGGATCATATGGGGGTGGTGGGAAGTAAGGGGGTGGAATGGCCTCATGCCTTGAGTGCCCTCTTTCGTAAGCGTTAAGAGCCACACGATGCTCGTAGTATAAAGCATCAACCTTGCCAGCCTTTTCAAACAACCGGATTGCCCACCAATGGAGTTCCTGAAATTCGTGGTTGTTCTCATCTTTGAAAATGGGGAGGAACGACAATTTTTTTATTGCTTCTATGTGCAAGTCCCTTCCAGCGTCATGAGTAACGACACGATGTTCCGTGGTCTTCACCGTTTGGATCAGCTCGTTTATGGACTTCGACATGGCAGTTGTACTTGCGGCAATCCGGCTTTTATACGACTGCGTCCCACTGCCACCTGCACCACTACCCGATTTCAACCTCTTTGCAATAGCAGGGCCGAACTGGTCTGGCGACTGAACCGCATTTGTGCCGTCACTGTGCAATTCGTGTGAATTATCAGATTCAACTTCAGCCATCCTCTCCTGTCTACTTCGGGGTACATAAGCCCCAGCACCTGTTGCCGTTACATCACGAAACACCCTTTCCATCAAGTCAGCATGCTCTAACCCGACATCTTTAAACTTGGCAGCAAGTTTATTTCGCTACATTTACCGGGAAACAACAAAAAACAAACAAAGTATTAAAGTTTTGTCAATAAAGATATGAAACATACCTTATAACTCAATTATACAGAACTGGACAACTTGTATGGCCTCGTGGTAAATGCAAGGTGCAAAAGTATGTTAAGACATGTAAAAAGAAACCTTCAACTTCAGCAACTTAATTTGGTTTGAAAATAATGTTCATGAATCCATTTAAAGGAAAGAAAAATGGGGCAACAGTACAACTAAAGTGGAAAGAATCTGTCATCATGTGTTAAAGCAACTTGGAGTGAAAATAATGTAGCATGACGCAAGTACCACAAAATCAAAATGTATCTTTCAGATTCCTTATAGTACTGGGAATAGTAAAAGTAAATTGTCTACTTTTGTCCAATATATTACATGGTTGAAATATCACATGTTGCACAGTTATTCCTCCTTTGTAAATTTTGAAGTCTGGAATCTTATGTGATGTTGATGATGGTGGGTCCAAAATCTGTCAAAATCTGTTGTGGCTAGCCTCACCTATATTCTATAAGAATATGACCTTTCCCTATGTCCAAGGGCTTCTTAGTGCAACTGAAATTTCCTATTGGGTCCACATCCAAATTCTGGTAAAACTTAATGAATGAATGAGATGCAGGATATCATAATTTGTTGGCCTATTACCCATGCTACCATAAGAGGTAATCTAGCAACACAAAGAAACTTAATTCCTGACATTTAATACCTTAGGGCAATGAAACTTGGCATTCATTAAACCATTCAAGTAAGTTTTATTACTTAAATAGTTCGCAATCAAACATTTTATACATTTCTGGAGCACCAGTGTATAAACATTTCCCTCACATTGATTACCGGTGATCATCCCTAACTAGAGTTGTTGAAGAATATTAGGTCAATACTAATGAAATGCTATGAACATGAAACAAACCATTGCAGAAGTAATGATGATGAAACATGTTGAACACTTACAAGAATCATTGTAGCCCACCAATGATCAGGGCCGGTAATTGTTTTCTTCGCGGGATACCAGCCTATTCCTGTCATACTGCGATCGTAGGTCAGCATTCGCCATGCACCCCACTCTCGTTTTCAGCTGGTCCCAGCGATTTTTCAGTTGTGTTATTTAGAGATTGGAGTTGGTGCGCTTGTTGAAATCAGCAACCACCCTAAGCCATGCTTGCTTGTCCAATGCCGTACTTACCCTACCGAAATTGTCAATGTCGTCCGCATAGCATTGGAGGAATGTCTCTGCTAAAGCGGGAGTCCAAGACGCTTGTTCCTCAAGTTGGAGTCGTTGCCTAGCTGGTTACCAGCCTTATCTTTACCTTTGGCACGCAGACTACATCTCGAAGGAGTACCTTGGCTTCCAAAAGATGCCAATTTTGATCCTGCATCACGGAATCAACATTTTTTTGTTACAACATGCGTCAATCAATACATGGAAGATCCTCTGCCCCCAATTTCTCAACCGTCGATCTCGGCAACCAACTGTCCGGATTTCATGCCGACACTTTTGATCTGCACCGTCCATTGCCGAGTGAAATCTTGATCGCTGAAAATGGGGGGCAGAGGAGGGGGCAGGGAAAGGGGGGCAGAGGATCCGGTTTCCAATCAATATGATTGGAAAGTACATGGCAATTCAAATGGACTCACGAATGCTATTTGACAAAATCAGGGTAAATAACCAGAGAAAGAAGCACCTAATGAGGAAACAAATAGCAACTAGTTAAATGAAAAGTTCAATAACACATTTTGGAAAGAATATGCCACATTTCTAAACTATACGAATAATGATTTAAACAGAAATAACACTTCATTGATGATCACTTGAGGGTATGGCAGTGGACATGGTTTTTTTGCGTTTTTATTCAAATTTGGAATTTGGATAACAAAAAAAGGGTAACAATTGGATATGCTCTCATCTCCGACCATTACTCAAACCCATACCAAATTTAAAATTTGAGCAAAATCCTTCAAAATCCAACTCCAATCCTTCAACCAAACCATACCCCAAGTTGAGTTTTACTCTTTCTTTTACCCAAATCAAGGAGATCTTATTCCTAGATCAACTTTACAACAGCTAGTTTTTTGTGGTGGTTGTTGGTTGCCCGGTCGTGGTTGGCATTGGCAGAGATGGTCGGCCAAACTTGTGCCTCTGGCCTAAGAACCAAATAAAACCCTAGAAAAACCAACAGGTCCAAATCTCCGTCTGCAGCGTCGACCAATGATATTGGTGGTGGTGGTGGTAGGCGGTGACGTGAAGGATTTTGTATGTGAGGTTGTTTGTGACAGCAGATGCAATGATGGGATTAGATGATTTTTTTTTTTTTTTTTTTTTTTTTGGGGGGGGGGGGGGGGGGGGAATTGAGTAGAAGATGGGTTTTCCACCGGATTCAATTTTGTTGCTCAAATTTTTTAAAAATTGTCACCCTCTGCCATAAACAAACCCACCTCCAAAATCCTTCACATCACAGCGGATCACCACCACAAGAGATAGCAAAGTTGAAGATAATTGTTCGATGCAGGGCCGAACCTGGGCCAAAAAAGCCTATAAAGCCACTGATCTTCCGCCCCTGGTTTTACCCCATTCTTCACCAATGGATACAGTATTTTTGTAGTTTTTATATATCTATATAGGCCTTCTATTTCCGAGAATAAGCACAACAGTTGTATTGGGTGCTATCGGTCATGAGCCTAACAGTCATAACCACATGCAGAGCCTTTGGGAATTAGAAAAAGATTAGCACAATCCTTGTACTGGCATCAATTGATCAGTTTCAGTCCTTTCTAGTGTTAAATAAAAAAAAAAATCTGAAACTAAGGGACCCCAAATGTTTGTTACGGTGATACACCACAGAAGTTCATAAATTTGAATGTGGAGACTACAACAGTACATCATTGATTTTGGCAACAGAAGTTTATAGATCTATAAGGGGATGTCATATATTCATAGTTTTGGGGAGTATATCGGAGTTTACCTGTCGCCGGAGTTAACTTCTGAACGTTGCCGGAGTGGAGATTGGCGATGGGTGGCCGGAGAATGACACAGCCAAAGATCAGTTGCGGTAGGAGGAGGGAGAGAGAGAGAGAGAGAGAGAGAGAGAGAGAGAGAGAGAGAGGGGTGGGGAATGGAGTGGAGGCGTGAGGTGGGAGTGGAGACTGGAGAACAAGATAATGTTTTGTTGGTGTAGGGTTTCAAAGGCAACAAATGATAAAGGGTAAAATTGTAATTTTACCCTCCATTGTGGGTGGGCCAAACTTTGACAGAAATGGGTTTGAAATTTTTTGAAAAAAGGGCAGAAAAATGGTTCCGGTCATTTTATGTATTGGGGAAGGAAGGACATAAAATCCCCAGATTTGATGGCATAAAATGTATTGGAGAACCAAGCCTTAATCTACTCCTAAAAATTTGGCGCTTTTCTTTCGCCAGTTTGAGAAATTCCCTCCAAAAGTTTTGCCCCATATCAAATTTGAACCAAAACTAATTGGCGGGGATTGCTAGAAGTTTCGGAGTCCGGGCATAAATCCACTAGCGTATGCCCGTGCCTGAAGGCACGCCTCAAACGATCAACACACTCAACAAATGATGGATGCGCGTGCAATATATCAACCCCTGCCCATTGAATCCAACTATGCGGAAAACGATAACTCAAGCATATTCATTGACTGAATTTGGAGTCTTGTACACCATACAAAAAAGCATCACCATTTGGAGAGTTTTATACAATACAAAAAAAATACTAAAGCAAAGAGGTATTATATAACATCAAACAAAAATTGAGTACACCAATGCTTTGCCATTGAACGACATTTAAAAAAAAAGAAAGAGCACACATAAAAAGCCTCATAAGTCACCACTCGAACAATTAGCACATGTAAATCACTATTGGGCTCACTTGCAATAGCTCGACACCATGTCCAATTGCGTGAGCACACTCAAGTCAATATTGGAGACGTGATGACGGATAACAGCCCTAATATTTTGAGGTTGTACCTATAAATAGAAAAACAAAACAAAACCTACAGGCTTCAACTCTACCCATAATAGAAAATTTTCAAGAAATCACACCTAACCAATTTGGTACTTTTACACTCACCCTCAGTTCATGTACCTCAAGCTTGGAATCAACATGAGATAAATTCATGCTGATTCGAACCAACATGAGATATACTAAACTTGGTACTTTCTCACCAACTCTTGATTCATGCTCAATGCAGTCTGCTAAATGAGTTAAAAATCCGCTTCGGCTCTTCATAGCTAAAGTAGTATCAACTGTTATACAGTAACTTTCAAAATTCTTCTACACTATTTAACCAGTGGACTTACCTCACTAATGCAGACAGTGTCGATCTTCACACTCACCCCAGAGCACAACACTCTAATACATCTTTCTTGAAGAAGTTGAACCTGCAAATATAAAATTATTTCAGAGGTTAAAAAATGTATATTGAGAAGATGTAGTCTATATTAAATAAGAATATAGCAGAAAGAGCCTAGACCACAGTTGACATAATTCTCACCGCGGGTACTACCAGAATAACCCCAACTTCTTAGAAAGGAGTTAGAGCCAATCTCATATATTGGTTCTTAGAAAAATTGTAGACAAATCATTTATCACTTACGCATCTTTCCACTTCCCACAAATGAGATGCCTAAACACTGTGACTATATCTTTCATTTCAAGACACCTTTTTCGGAGTCAAAACTCTCCTCTGCAGAGGAAGCAAACTCTCTTTTGAAATTTCACTATAGAATATTAGAATCTAAGCAGTTTGCTGTATAAAGTCGAGCTCTGATGGATACAAATCACATTGAGGAATCCTTGATATACCGTTTGGATGCGAGACTGAAAGCCTGACCGTTGGATCAAAACCAAGGTTCTGAATCTCGTACCGGACAGGGTACCGGTTTTCTTACTGGTACGGTACGATACCGGTACCGGACTGGTACCGGTACCGTTTCGGATTTAGCGTTATTTTCATTATATATAATTATAAATATATTTTTATAGCATATTTTATACACAAACTATATTTTTTATAGCATATTTCATACAAAATATGTTTTTTTATATTGCATATTTTATGAAAAACATACAGTATTTTGTTTGGACCGTTGTGTCTTTTTTTTTTTTTTACTTTCGGAATATCAATTGAAGTCTGGACCGTTGGATTGCTTTAGATTGCACGATTGTAACTTGTGTGCGAAACACTTGATAATCCCTTCCTTGATATTAACGCCAACTACCGCATCAGTTTCAACTTTCAAGTTTATCTTTTGTTCTCTGTATAACAAACCCAAATTACAGAGTACCACTGCCCTTCTCTCTCTCAGATCGGAAAGCTCTCTCTCCCCCTCTCTCTCTCCGATCTCACAACTCTCTCACACAATCTCTCTATACCTCTGAACTCTTCATTCTTCATCTTCCCTCTCACAAATCTTTCACACAATTTCTAGCAATCGGAGGTCCGGCTCACACGCCGATTGGAGGTCCGGTAATTTCCTTTTTTTTATCACAAATCTTTCACACAATAGCTCACAAAGTGATCGGACGTCCGGCGTCGCCAGTTCCTCTCTCTCTCTCTCGCCTCCATCCTTCAAAAATCTGCAGATCTGTGCTCTGCAATTTTCTGGACGAAACTTCCGGTAAGTGCATCTCGGCCGGTATTGACCGGATCAGCCGGTATCGACCGGTAAGGACCGGTATTAGGGCCGGGACGAAATTATAGATGGCTGGTACCGTTTATAGGCCAATCCGGTACGTACCGGCCGGTATCGGCCGGTACGGTACGAGATTCACAACCTTGATCAAAACCCTTTCTCAATCCCAGCCGTCAATTGCATCTAAAAGGTAGAATGTGAGTACACATTTCTCAAAGCTTCCATGTTAATATAGATATATTATGAAGCAAAATTTCACTACCCACCCACAAAAATCCATAGCAAATTATCTAACAATCTATTTCCCAAAGTCCACGAAGATGGATGGAAAAGTTGCTCAAAATTATCCCGTAGAAACTTTTGATCCCCATTTTAGCTTCATTTTTTTTCAAATACAAGAGCATTAACCAGATAACTGTACTAAAAGATACAATAGTGAACATACACTTACGACATCTCCAAACTGGGTTTGTTAAGTAGTCGTGGTTGTCTCTTGCGCAATTCATCTAACACGTAAAATGCAGGTAGAAATGGTACCCATATGATTTTCGCAAAGATTTTCTAAAGCATCAAATTTGATTTTACCTATGGATCCCATTTCGATGAAATCTCTTTGCCATCTATTTCTGCAGCAGGTGGGAGAATCTGCCAAGAAAATACTAGCTGGAACATGAAAAACAGTTCTTTCAACAAATCGAAACTCTTGAACTTGTTCAGTGCGTGTACAATACAGTTGCTTTAAAAGATTGATCTGGAATTCAATAGCAGCTTCAATAACAGAAGCATCAAAAGCATGTCTAGAACGTGGGTGATAGAGAAACAATCAGCGAAATGCTGAAGCAAAAGGTAAAAAGACAACACACTTAGTTTCAGTGGAAACACTAACTAAGCAATGCAGAGCACTGAGATAATAAGCTCCAAGCTTCAGGAAGATCCAGCCTAGGCTTGATATAGTCATCAAGCCTGATATGATTGGAGCTTAGTTCCAATGGTAGATAATATCATACACTGTGTCTATGCTAGGGCAGTATAAGTAACCAATGGAAGTCACTAACAACAGTAGCATCAAAAGAAGTCACCCACCCAGAACCAAGCACGATAGTAACAACAAAATATAAATCCTCTATTTTAGCAGTAATAACAGATAGCAACAGTAGCTCAAGTAACCACCAACATAGAAAAGAGCAGTAACCACCAACATACAAAAGAGCAGTAGCTCAAGTAACACAATTTTCAAATATTGTCTCTTTGACATGATTCCAACTCGGTGATAGAAGTTCTACTATTTCTCATGAGGTATTGTTCAGTGTAATTTTCTCCAAGTTTTAGCAAGGCTCGGCATGCCTCTATTTTTTGCTGAACAAAATTTTCAACTGGGAAGCCCTCCCTATGACGTTTAGTTTCAAAATCGTGTGTGTCATTCAACATGTTTAAGTAATCACTATGACGTAAAAGTGGAGGACGCCTCATGAAACCTGCATAAAATGTTAACAGTGATATTCTCTGCTAGGGAAAAAAAAACTCATGCTGTAATTTGTGTTTTACAATAGCTTCAAACAGGGTCCATCCAATGAATTTAAGTAAAACTAAGAAAAAAGAAATAGAACATTTCACAATTACCTTCGAAATATAGAAAGACATTAGAGATCAAACATTTCACTTTAGCAAGCATTGTAAAGTTTTCTGATGAACCACGTAACAACAACAACGGCAAATGGCAATAGAGAACAAAAGGCAGCAGCAGAATCTGACTGCTGGAGATCCTATGGGGCTATTGGTGAGTTTAGTTGGGCTACAAATCACAGGTTCGGTAACATATCATGGTGGCGCTAGTCCGTTCATCTTCTCCGTCGAGATGTGCTAATGCCGATGAATGTTGGAAGCCTCTTTGGTTTTTGATTAGAGCTGTTGGTAGTTCTGGAGGTGTTTGGCTTCTCCTCGGTGGTGCGGTGGTGGAGGGGCCTGGTGGTGCCGGTGGTGGTTGCCGGAGGGCTGATGTTTTATGGGGGTAGGCGGTGGCTGCTGGTTTTGATGTTGGCTGGTAGGGTTTCTCTTTTTTGGGCTTCATTGTAATATCAAGTGTGCCCTGTTTGGGCTAGGCTTTTAGGTGATTGGGCTTGACCCACAGGGTGGTGTTATTGGGCTTTGTCCCATTAGGTGTTTTAATTTCTCCAACCAAGGTTGGAATCCCCTCCCTTCTCCTTCAACTTGATGTACCTTTTGTCAAGTTTCTTAAATAAATTTGTTGCCGATCAAAAAAAAAAAAAAGGGTAACTTTTTTAGCAATGATGTGTTGTAGCTCTCTTTTGTTGCAACTCTTGCTGCAACAAATGGTTATGGAGAAAGAACTACTTACCATTCGGGAACTACACACGTGAGTTTGTTCGTTGGTCCCTCTACTGGTGAAAACCGATTTAGTTAACGAACAAAAAACTAATAACTTAACTGTGTCATATTTTCAGAGGACTAAAAGTATATCACCAAATAAAATTCCCTATGGCTGTCCTGTGAATTCTGGTCTGGAAGCTGCACTCCACGTCATTAGGAGTTAGGACAATGGGTTTGTTTGCGGAAGGAAATTTACTAATGCAGCTTTAGACTTTCTTTTAACATACATGATGTAAAAAGGTGATTTCAATTGTGTTTATTCAATTATCATTGCATTGTTTGTGGGGGGAGAACTACTACCTTGAACTGTCTACATATGTTAATTGAATTAAGATTGGAATTCTTTAATCACATATACATAACATGTGCAGGCACATGCACCTACATCACGTGTGACCATGTGCACATTGACATGCAAGCAATCACGGCACATTGACCACCATCTCTATGTAAATTTGGGACCCACAATATGGCACAGAGCTCGGGGTTATAAGAAATCAAGTCTCAAATCTCATCTTAATCACTGCATTAAAGGTAATCAGACGAAAAGAAAGAAAAAATCCTACTGATAACAACAAATCAGTTTGACTACCAAATTCAACCAAAGCTAATAAACCAATAGTCATGAACTGATTACATTTACAACAGTGGGCAATCTTTTTTTTTTTGGTAAACACAATGGGCAATCTTGCAGTGTGCTGAAAATAGAAAATACATGTAAAGAAAAGATTGTAGATAAATGCATCAAAGTAAGAACGAAAGGCTGATATATGAAGATCGGTAACCCGAGACAAAATCAAAGACTTCGATTCACGGCCAGAACTACAGATTGACCAATTTAGGTGAAGCATTTTATCTAGCACGTAAAATGCAAGTACTGTGTGAAAACCGATTTAGGAACACACGTGGGTGTTCATACTCATAACAGAAGAGAAAGAGAGAGAGCGACAGAAAGCCAAACGTAACAGCCATAATGAGCTGGGTAAAAAATTATTACCGGTGATTTTCTGATGGGTGTTGAAGTCTCAACCCGCATGAATTGCCGATGGGTTTCGCAGTTGTGAAGTATGAATGTTTTTCAGAGAGAGGGAGGGAGGGAGGAAAGAGGGAGGGCCATTTGTGCCTGATTTGAGGGAGGGAGAGTGGTGGGGACATTGCAGTTACAGCCTACCAGGAAGGAGTTGTGGGCAACTAATTCAGTCGTGTGTGATGTTGAGCGGGAAAAAGCATGAGTCTTAGATGAAAACAAATCTGAACCATTTATTTGGAGTCAAATTGTTCTGGACCCTTGGATTTATGTAGGGATTTAAATAATGAGCTCCCTTATTATATTGATAATTAGTTCCATATTTTGTGCCAAATCTTCCTCTCTTTCAGTTTTACACTCCCACTTTCTTCTTTTACTCCTAATTTTACTCCACTGTGATTACTCCTATGTGAATCCATATCCTTCTTCTCCCTTTTTTCCTCTGCCACGTCTCCTCTCTCTCTCTCTCTCTCTCTCTCTCTCTCTCTCTCTTACTACCATCCCTCTCCAAACCAAAATGGACACTTTCTTTGAAATTCCTTCTGTTCACCATAGATCAAGAAGGAATCTTACCAATCAACAATGACAACTAATTTTTGAGATGCTTTTGATGAAAGTTCAACAAGGTAAATTAAAAAGAGGTTCTATTCCAGAGGTTGCTGCTGCATTTGGTGCCAATCCAAAAACAGTTCGACGGATTTGGCAACGAGCAATGGCGTGTTTCACCAATGGATTGGCTGTTGATGTATCGTCTAAACTACCAACACATGTTGGTCGCAAGCCAAAGCAATTCGATGTCAACAGAATTGCTGAAATTGATCTTCGTCAGCGAACTAGTCTTCGGTCATTGTCGATGGCCTTGAACGTGCCACAAACCACGCTGTATAGGCGGGTCAAGAAAGGGCATATTAGGCCTCATAGAAACGCATTGAAGCCGTATCTTTCTGATGACCATAAAAGGGCACGACTTCAATTTTGTTTGTCTATGCTCGAGCCATCCAGTCTCTACACCCAACCAACTTTCAAAAATGTGTACAACTATGTGCATATTGATGAAAAATGGTTTTTTTATGACAAAAGAAGCAGAGTGATACTATTTGCTTCCAGAAGGACATGAACCGTTGCGGACTTGCAAAAGTAAACGGTTCATTACGAAAGTCATGTTCTTGGTCGCTGTTGCTCGACCACAATATGATCCAAGCCGAAATCAAGAGTTTTCAGGTAAGATTGGAATTTTTCCATTCACTTTCACAAAACCTGCTAAACGAAGAAGCAAGAATCGTGCGGCGGGTACATTGGAGACGAAAGCTGTAATTCGTGTGACAAAAGAAATCATCCGCACTTGTTTAATCAAGAATGTTTTGCCGGCTATTCGTGCCAAATGGCCGCGTTGCATTGATGGTGAGACTATTTTTATTCAACAAGACAATGCAAGGCCCCATGTTCATGAAATGGATCCTGAATTTATCGAAGCTGCTTCTAAAGATGAATTTGATATCCGTTTATCGTTTCAACCTCCTAATAGCCCAGATTTGAACGTCTTAGATCTTGGGTTTTTTCGAGCTATTCAATCCTTGCAATATCAACAAGCACCCAAGACAATTGACGAGCTTGTTTCTGCTATCAAAAAATCATTTGAAGAGCTCTCATTAGAAAGTCTAAACCATGTTTTTTTAACATTTCAAGCTTGTATGGTTGAGGTCATGAAAGTTTATGGTGGAATCAATTACAAGGTGCCTCATATGGGAAAAAACAGAGTGGAGAGGAATGGAAATCTTCCCATTCAAATTCAACGTGAGCTTGATGTTGTGGAAAAAGCACTAGATCACCTACAACAAAGTCGGCAGGAGTTGTGGCAAGAGGTAATTCTTTTTTTAAATGTTCTTTTTTTTTCTTTCCCTTAAACGAAAAATTACCGAGGTTGAAACATTAATTTTTTTTTTTGCTCTTTTCTCGTCTTCCAGGTCAGTTCCAAAATGGTGGCAGATTGGTTTTTGAAAAATGTTGCATTTGGAAGGAGCTGTTTTTGAAGTATGGTGTAGTTGGTTTTGAAGCTTGGACAAATCTGTAACTAGTCTAGTCACTCTTTTTGTTTGATTAGGATCAAGCTGTTAATGGTGAAAGATGCAATGTAAATGTAGCTGAAGCAAAAAATGTAAACATAAATGATGTTTTTTTGAGGTTGAAATGGACATATGGAATGTGCATGTGTATTGTTGGGCAATGCAATCAATTTACTTGAGTTAAATGCATTTTTAATGTTTTTTTATACCCAACAGTTGAATGTTGAAAAGTAAGGGTAAAATGGGAAAGTTGCACAAATTTCTTGTTGACTTTTGGAAATGGGACAATCAATATGGAACTTCCAAAAAAGGAAAGAAGGACCAACAAAAAGGAATGGAGGGAGTATAATATAATATAATTCAATATATAATATGATAAATATATTATAATATTTGTTACTATAATGTAAAAAGAAATATATGAAAAGATAATACATATACATATTTTTTGACAAATGTAACGAAAATGCTTGTGTAGCCCAATGGTTGGGTGTTGCTCTAAGGAGTGGGAGGTCATGGGTTCAATTCTTGGCAAGTGTAGTATGGTTGTGGCTTAAAATATTTTTTCGCATGAACTTTTGGCGTCAAAATATTAGTCGCCGAATGCGCTACTTTGGCGACAAATAGTTTTGGTCGCCGTACGGCTAACCTACGGCGACAAAATGTTTTAGTCACCGTATAGCAACCCTTTGGCGACCAACCTAATTTTAGTCGGCATTTACATTCCCAGACGACGTTTTAGCGACAAATAAGGCGACTAAAATATTGGTCGCCAAAATATTAGGGCAACAAAAAACAGCCCTTTGGTGACAAATTTTTTAGTCGCGGAAAGCATTTTTTCTTGTAGTGTTATATCGTTCTACTTGGAAATCAAACAAATGAGAGATTTTTTTTTTTAATTTTCCCTTCAATTCCACTTCTTTTTCCAACTTCCAAACATAGCCTAAAATTTTCTCTCTCCCTTTTTTTTTTGAGAGAAAAAAGAAAATGAAAAACTTAAAAAAATAAGATATTAGGAAAAATATAATTTTCTCTTTATTTTCCTTCCACTTTCCTTTTTTAAATTTTAATTTTTTTTTTCTCACTTTCCTTCCAATTAGCGTGTTACAGCCAGAGATCTAGTTCAGTTTATATAGGGTCTAGTTCGGTCCAGTTTTGGGCCATTGTGGTTCCTTTTGGACCCAAACAATGATCGAAATCGTTTATTTCGTAGAGCTTGCCACGTATGTCATCTGTGTTAAACATTAACTTTATCAAACATCGATAGCTACATGAATAAAACAAATTTGTGGATGTCAAATCTGTAGAGGCTCTACTTAATTAATTTTAAGTAATGTTATTTGAATTCAAGAAATGTAATCACATCTGGCAAACTCTACTTTATTTGCAAATGTTGTAAGACTTACTTTGATTTCAATTCAAGTATGGAAGACTTCTGCTCCTAAACTCTTTTATTTAATTAAATTCGTCTTGAAGTAATTAAACTATTTCAAAAAAAATTAATGAAAATGTCCGAAAATTGGGTCGTTACATGCCTTGTCGGTCAAGTAATCGATCATTCGAACTCCGAATTTGAGTTCTTGTTGCGAAAGTTTAGACAAACAAAACTTTGACAATTCAATTTTAATGTTATTATATAGTGATTAAGCATATACATAAAAGATATCCAATATCAAAAAATTGTTGAATGATCTTAATATTAATGCCTACAAAATTGTGAAAAATTATATATCCAACTCAAAACCAAGTAATGAGCGGAGAGATCTCAAATGTTATTAAGTGATCTCACATTTCATGCCCAAGTAATATGGGAGAGTTACTCTTAACAAAAGTAAGTGCCTCACCCTCTGAAAACATTTTAGCTTCTTCAAAATATTCAAGAAATGAGGTCACGTTAGTTCCCAAGGGCTATTTTTTTTTTGTTTTTGGTATCTTGTTCTTCTTTTTGGATTTGGACAGAGAAACCCACTTTTACATGAGGCAAACATTACATTTTTTTTTTTTGCAATTTTTTCCTTTGCTCAGTCTTAAATAACCCAATATTGATTAACAGGTAAAAGCAAAAGTATACATATGCTATATGATTAGTAAATCTCATATATTGCCACATCCAACAATTATTCAATTGTAATGCGTCTCGTCTATAATGACCACTTAGTTCTAACTAATAGAACATATCAACAGTGCAGATATAAGAATACTGTTATTGATATTTTCATAATATTGCTATTATATTACCCCCGTAATTCATACTGAATGAGTGAGTAAAATGAGCTTTCTTCTTTAGTTAGTTCAGAGCTGAAAGCCTTCGAGACTGTTGGGAGATAATGGTTGCGGTTGATGGGCTTAGATCCAACACAACTTCATAACCATCTCCAAAGTTGTCCATTCCTTGGGCCATGAGTTGCCAAAAGAGCCCACCTCCACATGGGCCCCCATTTCTAGCACAATTAAACATGGTGTTGTAAATATTCTGGTAGTACTCATTCCTTGCACCCACACTGTACCCTACTGATTTCGATGACTTGCCAAATTCAGTGAGGAGGAGTGGCTTCTTAAGTAGTGAGTTGGAGTATGTGATATGGGTTTCAATCCATTTTTCCACAAATGCAGATTGTTCTTCGTTATTCGACCCCTGCATCCTATATATATCATCAAGATACAAAATTCCATCATCTTTTTCTTCATAAAGAAATCTACATATATATATATATATATATATATATATATACCTTTCTAGATATGAATGGAGTGGTATTATGATACATGCATGCATGTAAGTATGTATGTATATGCATTTAATTAGGTCATATATATGAATACTAATTAAAGTTACCATTGATCAGGGTAGAGATGAATGGTGGCGAAGTCGATTCTAGAAATCTGATTATTGGAAATGAAGTCAGTCCCAACAACTTGGTTTCCAGGATTGTTTTCTTTGGTGGATTCCCCAAAAAATCCTTCTAGTCCAATTTCCAAGAGATGATTTCCATCAATGGTCTTAACATGGGTGGCCATTTCTCTTATCCAATCCTGTTTCAGAATTACTGCATCAAATTATCTAACATACAATGTAGGGATACATAATTAAAGATAATCAAATTATTAATCAAACATAATCAGAATATCTAAAACCTGCCATGCCTAGCTAGCGACTTAGCTATGTTTGAATCTCACAGTTGCTACGAGAAAAGAAAATGAAAGTAAAGTATGCACACAAATATATATTTATAAATTTCGTCTGAGGCAGCCAAACATAAATGGATTTTTTTGACAACTTATTTAGAACCAAATTGAAAAAGAGATAAATTATGTCTTTCATGTCCTTTTCTTTTCCTTTTCCTTCACAAATCGCTTCACAATTTAACACACGAAAAACACCCGTAACTGAGAATAGATAATATATATAGTCGTGATACATTATAACACGCACTATCACTGTATAAGTATGGAGAAATTCACCAAATAGTTATAGATCTGCTTCAATCGATGTGTTTATTAGTAAGCCACGACACGATGATGCCATCATCTCAATTGTATATACTTATTTTTCAATTGTTGCTTATAAGAATAAGCATAGAGAAACCAAAAGTCAAGGTGATGATTTAACACATCTGCATGTACAAAACTCACGAGAGTAGGAGAGAGAGACCTGAATAGCACTTCCAGAGAGGTCAGTTGGGCAACGAGGTTCATTCATCAGCTCCCATGCGAAGATGGTGGGATCATCTTTATATGACATACCAGTTATCGAATTCACCCTTGTTAGCACAGCCTGCAGTTTAAGGTAGTGCCATTGTAAAGTGAAATTTGTGATAGGATAAAAACAACAAATGGAGGTTGACCTTATCATAACTCCATCTTAATTTGTTTGCTTATTTTTGGACTTCTGCATTTTTTCAAAAATTTGTCCAATTTTTTTTGCCTTATATTCAAAAAAGTATTGAAGACAAAATACAAAGTCATGTATTGTAGAAAGTGAACTTTCATTAAATGTTAAAAAGGTAAAGGATATCTTTGAAAACTCAATTTTTATTTTTACACAAATTTCTCCCTAATAGTTTAAATTAATTTGAAAATTGGACAAACAAATAGAGACGGAGGGATTACCATTTGATTATATCAAAACGTTATTCTCCTTAAACATTATTCATTTTTACAAGTACGTTTATATCTTCCCGAATTTGACAATTTCTAATTACTCAGGTTAGGTTAAAGGAGAGAAAGAGCAAACATAATAGAGCCATACATATATATATATGTCCGCACCCCACTTTCTCGATCAAATTTTGATGATTCAAACCATGTGTTTAAAACGTATTTTTAAGAGTCCCCGCGATGAATCACCAAAAAAATGACCGAGAAAGGCTTGATCTGATCAGTTTTTCATAAAACTATACATCACCAAAATTCGATCGGACAATGTGAGGTCTCCATTTTAGCAGTTTCAGGGATTCCTGACTGGAAGTTTTGTGTGTGTGTGTGTATATACGTATAGGACTCTACATATAGGATTAATAAATTATCTTTTTTGCTGTTCAAAATAGAAAGTAGAACCCTACATATAGGATATATCTGTATAATATATAGTTTCATTCTTGCATTTTTTATCTAAAATATTTAGTTGGAATATGTATAATTTTTAGAATTCTAGTACAACAATAAGGTGTTTTTTTTTTGCTTTGAATTGGTAAAATCTAGACTCACAAGTAACATCCTACAATACGTCATTCAATGTTTATTTTCTATGCATCTTTCTAGGATATACATCATGATTTTTACCGAATTTACCTTCAAATGATTTTTGTAGTATCCCTTAACAACAAAATTAGTGAAAAAGTCATCATCATTGTTCAAGGATTGGCCTCGTTCTCTTGCCCATTGCACATATTGTTTTTTGCCCCCATAAGCATCCCAGTTATTAACCAAGCTGAGTATCAAATAAATTCCATATTTCCTCGCCTCTGAGATCACAAAATCTAATCCCTGAAAGAAACAACAATACATATAATACATGTGTTATGACATCTACTGAAAGAGTGTCACATATTACAGATTTAGTACACTAGTTAGTACCTTTGCCTACAGACGTTTCCATATTAAGATTCAATTAGTGGTGTATCTATCCATCACCTAAAAAGAGTTTGGATTGTACTCTGTGCGTCCCAATTTGTTTGTTTGTTCTTTTTTCAAATTTAGCTCATGCCACTTTTGAATTAAATATATCTTTTAATTAATTTTCAATATTTGATTTGGTTTTGAATTTTTTTATATAACTAATTGATATTTAGCAAAAAATTCATAATGCACTTAATAACTAGTATAAATTAAGAACATGAAACTGGAACAAACAAATTGAGACAGAGGGACCAACATTTTTGCAAAGGTAATAAATATACTTACAAATATATAATATGGTGCATGCCACATCAAAATAATTTCTTCCTTTAATTTGATTCTCAATTTTAAAAGAAGAAAAACTTGACATCAATATTATTTGGCATCTGGTGCATCCAAAAGAAGATAAACTTGACAGCAATATTATTTGGCATCTGGTGCATCCAAGGGCCTATTCTTTTTCCCAGCCCGGGGCTAGATTGTCTTTCATTTTAAAGAGTGTGAATTTCATCCAATAATTATAGCCACATGTTGTCCCATATAGATATAGGCTCTGGTGATTAATTAAACCTAGTTTTTTCGTCAAAGCATCTGGTGTTTTTTTTTTGCTAGACGATAAGATATTAGTATATTAGTATTTGTTAATACAAGAGTCAACTTCCTGATGTTGAGTGTGGAGTCGAATTTGGCGGTCTTGTCGAGTATGTATGAAAAACCTTTGGTGAACAATAAGGTACAACTCATAAAGAAGTTATTTAATTTTAAGATGTCGGAAAACACCCATGTTACAAATCATCTTAACGAGTTCAATACTATTATAAATCAATTGTTTGTTGTTTCAATTGAGTTTGATGATGAGATTCATGCCTTGATTGTTTTGGCTTCATTACCCAATAATTGGGAATCTTTGAGATTTGGTTGTTAGTAACTCTGCTGGCAAAGAAAACTCAAATACGATGACATTCGAGATTTAGTCTTGAGTGAGGAGGTTTGTAGGAGAGATATAGGAGAATCTTATATGTCTACTTCTAGTTTCGCTTTGAGTACTGAGACTAGGGGTAGGAGTTCTGAAAGGGGTTTTGGCAATAAGAATAAATTGAAGTCCAAAAAGCACAGGAGCAAGTCTAGGACAGGTCAACAAGAGGTTAAATGCCAGAATTGTGGCAAGATGGGCCACTATAGAAGAAACTATAAGGAGTCGAGAAAGCAAAATGATTTAGCTAATTATTGAGAACTATGTTGCTGCTAATTTTAGGAAGGTGTATTTGGTTGATGGAGGCGTTGGAGATAGAGGGTGTGGGAGATGTGCGAATCAGACTATCGAATGGGTCTGTGTGGTTGCTATAGAAAGTTCAACATGTTCGAAATTTGACGAGGAACCTGATTTCTGTGGGGCAACGTGATTATGAAGGACATGTGGTTGCATTTGGAAGTGATTGCTGGAAGGTCACGAAGGGAGCATTGGTTGTGGCTCGTGGAGTCAAGACATGAATGTTGTATATGATGGAGAGCACAAGGGATACAATTGTAATTGCTGATGCAACTAGCGATGCAATGGCACCGCATGCTGGGTCCCATGAGTGAAAGGGGATGAAGGTATTGTTGTCCAATGGAAAACTTCCAAGGGTTGAAGTCAGCTGAGTTTGGTTTGTATGATAGCTGTATATTCAGGAAGCAGAAAAATGTCATTTTCTTGAAGATAGGACCACCGAAGCCACAGAAATTGGAGTTAGTGCACACGGATTTGTGGGGCCCTTCTCTGGTTCAGTCCATTGGAGGTTCAAGGTACTACATCAGTTTCATCGATGACTCAAGTAGAAAGGTATTTTCAGAAATATAAATCTGATGCCTTTAATACTTTTTTGAATTGGAAAGCAGTAGTGGAGAATAAAATTGGGCTAATACTGAAATGTCTAAGGTCGGATAATAGAGGTGAATATGATGGGATGTTTAAGAAGTACTATTAGGCTAATGGGATTAGGATGGAGAAGACTATCCCTGGGACAACTTAGCAAAACAATGTCGTTGAGGGCTTGAACAAGACTTTGAATGAGCGAGCACGAAGCATGAGGTTGCATGCTAGGTTACTAGAAATTTTTTGGGTTGATGCGTTGAGCACTGTGGCTTGTTTGCTAAATCGAGGACCGTTGGTTCCTATGAATTTCAGACAACTCGAGGAGGTGTGAAGCGGAAAGTAGGTAAACCTTTTGTTTCTTAAAGGTTTTGATTGTGTTTTGTATATTCACATTGACTCAGATTCTCATAATAAATTAGAAGCTAATCTAATAAATATTTTTATTGGATACGGTGACGAGGAGTTCGGCTACTGATTTTGGGATGTGCAAAATCAGAAGATTGTGAGAAGTCGATATGTGATATTCAATGAGCATGTCATCTACAAGGATCGAAATAGGACAGAACAAGTTGAGTTTATGCCAGAGGTTGAGAAACATAATGTGGTTAATTTGGATGATTTGGCTGAGGGTTTTGTGCCAAACAGATGCTTGGAGGACGAAGAGAATGTTATTTCACAAGAGGGACAAAGTACATCAACTACTGTTGTAAAAAAATCTTCCATGGTTAGCAGACCACCACATCGTTTTTACCATCTTTGTACTACATATTGCTCACTAATGCTGGTGAACAGAAGGATTATGATGAGGCTTTGCAAAATAAGAGTTCAATCAAGTGGAGTTGGCCATGAAGGATGAAATGAACTCTTTGTTGACAAACCAGATATGGAAGTTAACACAATTGCCAGCCGGTAAAAGGGCTATTCATAATAAGTGGATTTACAGATTGAAAGGATCATGATAGTAGCAAGCGCTACAAAGCTTGATTTGTGGTCAAAGGGTTCCAACAAAAGGAATGAATTGACTACACTGATATTTTATTTCTAGTTGTGAAGTTAACGACAATACGGTTGGTATTAGGAATTATGGCTACGGAGGACTTGTATTTGGAGCAGTTGGATGCGAAGAATGCGTTTCTCCATGGGGATGTGGAGGATATCTACATGCATCAGCCACAAGGCTTCGTAATGAAAAGGAAGGAGAAGATTGTCCACAAATCGAGCAAGAGCTTGAATGGGTTGAAACTAGCTCTGAGCAATGGTATAAGAAGTTTGATAACTTCATGTGCAACAATGGGTTTAAACGGCCGAAGACGGATCATTACTGTTATACCAAGGGGTTTGGCTAGTCTTATGTCATTTTGTTGTTATATTTCGATGACATGCTTGTAGTAGGGTCTGATATTGTAGCAGGGTCTGATATTGAGAAGATCAACAGAGTGAAGAACTCGTTGTCGAAATAATTTGCAATGAAGGATTTGAGAGCGACTAAGCAAATCCTAGGAATGAGAATGATCTGAGATAGAGTTAAAGGGATTTTAAAGCTTTCACAGTATGAGTATATAAAAAATGTGCTCAATTGTTTCAGCATGGGTGATGCGAAACCTGTTGGAACACCTTTGGCTAGTCATTTTAGAATAACCAAGGATCAATCACCGAAGACAGACGTGGAGTAGAACTACATGGGTAAGGTTTCGTATGCATCTTCGATTGAGAGTCTTATGTATGCTATGGTTTGCACATGTCCTAATATTGCACAAATAGCGAGAGTGGTGAATAGGTACATGAGTAATCCGGGTAAGCAGTATTGGGAAGCAGTGAAGTGGGTGTTGATGTATCTGCGTGGTTTAACAGACGTCTCACTATGTTTCACAAAGGCTAGCTTGAAGTTGAAAGGTTATGTGGATGTGGATTTGGTGAGTAATGTGGATAGTCGGAAGAGTACTACCGGGTTCGTTTATACTTTGGGTGGTACGGACGTGAGTTGGCGTTCCAAGCTACAGAAGATTGCTGCTTTATCGACTACGGAAGCCGAGTATGTGGTAGTCACATAAGTTGGAAAAGAGATAATTTGGTAGCAAGGACTTTTGGATGAGTCTGGGAAGATGGTAGAGAAAGGAGTGTTGCACAACGATAGCCAGAGTGCCATCTTTGTTACCAAGAATCTAGCCTTCCATTCGAGAACGAAGCACATCCAGTTGAGGTATCACTTTTTTTCGCTCTCTTCTTGATAGTGGAGAGTTATTGCCTAAGAAGATACGTGGTGCTGAGAATCCTACTGGTATGCTGACGAAGGTTGTGACTATCGACAAGCTGAAGTTGTGCGCAGCTTCAGTTGGTCTCCAAGCTTGAGTTTGTGGAGATGGGTGCTAGTGGTGTTGATGATTGATGGTGTTTGTGATGACCATTGAAGTTTTGGAAGAGTACCGCGAATTACCCTTCAAGTGGGAGAATTGTTGAGTGTGAAGTAGAATTCAACGTTTTCTACCCGTTTTCTAGAGTTTTAGCATCTCTGGTTTGAACCAGGCCAAGGGTGGTTTGGCCCAAGTAAGAGGAAGCCAAAGCCTAGCTCCAGCATCTCTCGTCCTATGCTCGTCCGGACGAGGGAGCCTTGGTCCGGACAAGCGTGTCTCTGGTCTGGACAAACCAAGTTGTGAGGCGCGCGTTTTCGCATTTTTTTAGGGTTTTTTAGGGCTTCTCTTGTATTCCTTATAAAAGGCAAAGTATTGGGCAGCCCCCATTGTATTGTTATTCATTCTTCATCATAGTGAAACCCCCACCAACCCGTTGAGTACGATTAAGTGATTTGCTTTAGTCAGAACCATGTATATTGCGTGTCTCATTCTTGTTCCCTCGATTGCTTGTGTTTTTCTTTTGCATGTTTGTGTTCTCTTGCCCTTACGCCTACCATAAGAGTCAAACTCTAGACCATGTAGTGCAATCCAAGGGCCTATTTTTTTCCTGAAACGAGATTGTTTTTCATTTTGTAGGCATACTATGCATGTAAATATACCCATTAAAAAGTATGACTTCCATCCAATAGTTATAGCCACATGTTGTCAGATAGATTTAGCTAGGCTCTGGTACTAAAAAAAGTTTTTCTTAAAGCATCTAGCCTTTTTTTTTTGCTAGACCCTAGGATATTATTTATTATTTGTTAGTATGAGGACCAACCTTTCTTCTATAGGATTTGAAACCTAGACCTCACGCTCAAAATGAGTGCTACACGATCATTGGGCAAAGGCCCATGGTCCCGTCAAAGCATCGAGTTGTGACATAAAATTGTGAAAAATAATGGTCACATAGAGAATAATATTTTTGCACGATCATCTGCCAGTGGAAGGTTTTCTACGTTTAGTAAAAGTACACAAAATGAATCGGTCCTTAGGAACCCTGTAAGGGCCATTGTTTAATGGGTACATGAAAGTGACGAAGTTTCTTTGACTAAAGAACCATGTCTGACTAGTGGAGTGAATTGGCTCTGATCGGGCCGAAGCTGTCCCCTCTCCCCCTCGGTACTATCATTTCCTTATTATGAACCTTGAGGTCATCAAATCCTTTCTAACTCAGCCCAGCCCAATCGATGACGCAACGAAATTCACGAGAGAATAATTAGCGTACTATTCCAAACGAAAATAGGTACTCGAATACACGAGTGTTCTTGAATCCACAAGAGAAAGAGTGAAAATTCTTAGAGTTATATTGGTTGAATCAACGAGGCCTTTTATAGGGAAACCCTAGCAAACACTACTAAAAAATAAAGTATCCCGAAATTTAGGAAAACTACTAAAATTGAAAACTAGAAAGAAAATTAAGACTTTTCCCACTGGAATCAACATAGATAGAATTATAAGCTAGGAGTAATTGAAAATATAAATAATTCCTAAAATAGCAAAAATGTTCTTAAACTGTCAATTAAGAAAAACAGAAATCCACCATCATGACCGCAACGCGATTCAGCTTCAGCCCACCAAGTTTGGGCCGATTTCGAGCTCGTTGATAAATTGTCAGTTTAGACCGTTGTCAATTAAAAGCTGTTTGGGTCTCCGAGGCTTCGACCGGTCCAATTGGTCATAGAATTGGGCAGCACTTGTTCTACATCAGTCGACCTACACAACTGGCACTTCAAAAGAAACTCTCATCGTAGTTTGTCAACCAAAAGGGTTGGACACATTTTGTTATCTAAAAGCAAAATCTCTAAAGTGGGCGAATGCTTGGCCGAGTTGATGCACATGCCGGGCTCCGACTCCTACACATATGTGCGCTTTAGTCTTCAAATGTGTCGTTTAAGTTAAGCATCACGAGTCTACAAGCCTTTCTCATTTTGGTGCTCGTCGTTGAATCTCTAGGTGGGGCCTTTAGTCCTTTGATTAGTGTTAGAGTAGGGAACACGAGAGAGAGCAAAGAGTGTACTACCCTACTTTTTTTGTTGCAAATTTATGAAATTCGATAAATAAGAAATTAATCATTAAAAAGCGAAAATGATAAAGTTTTTTCCCCCCTCAAATCCCTGGATTGCAGGTAGAACTATCCAGTTACAACAATTCTATTCTAGAAGATCAAAAAGTAAACGAAAGGTTGAAGTTAAGTAAAATGGATTTAAAGGAAAATAATAAACCTATTAATTTTTATCCATCAATTTGAATCTTTCATAAAAAAAATACTAGATGAGTTCATTTCTAGATAGAATATTATCAATTTTAGCAAGCCACCATGGTGAAATTGGTGGACACCCTCTACTCTTAGGAAGTAGTGCTAGTCTGCTAGAGCATCTCTCAATTCAAGTCAAAGTGGCGGCATGCCATGCTGTAAATAAGATAGAATTATTAAATATAATATTATAATGAATTCAATTTCCGTTTTACGTCTAGTAATTAAGGGATTCCTTCATGTATTTTTATGATATTCTTAGCTTTCGAATATGTATTAACTCATATCTCTTTTTCAACTGTTTCAATTTTGTAAAGTTAAAATGAGAATATCAAGATCTATACCTACCTATATATAGAGTAGTGGAGCTAGGATTTATGTGCAAGGGGATCACAAAAGATAGTAATATAATTCGGTTGATAAAAATGCATTCTCGCTAACATATACACATCTGTCCCAAATTCTTGCTCCTGCTTTGGGAATTCAACTTTTTGTGAATAGTACATAGTTGCACCTAAGAAAAGGAAATACTCCTAAGTTACCAATTTCCCTTTTTGTTTTGGGACATCCATAAAAAGAAAGAATGAACAACAATTTGGGACGAAGGGAGTATAAATCTTCCCTTTCTATCTATGATTATTCATCATAGAGAATTATGTATATGTTCTTGTCTTAAGTAAATAACATATCCCGATATCTATATTTAGTTATGTTTGTTACAGAATAAGAAAAATAAAGGGCAAGGTAAAATTATTGATTTGAGGACCAAATTACTTGCCTTTGTATGTATATGCATATGCAGAGAGCCGACCCTAACTTTTTGAAAGCTTTAAGCGAAAATCAAAAGGAGGCTTTTTAAAAATTTTAATGAACAAAATATAAGTAGGTAAATTAGACTTGCAAAAACAATTACTAGTATTCATCAATAAGCGATAACCCTAAAACCATAACTAAACATTCCAAGATTTGAAACTCGTTACTTAAATATCACTAATCCTAAAATTAAAAAAAAAAATCTGAACCTTACAATCTCATTAAAAGCATCATTTAATATCAATCTTCTTGCAATTTAGAGCAAAAGTACTAATTATGTCCGAATAATCAATCTTATCTACAATCTCATGTTCAATAGATAGAATAGAGATTTCTTTCAACCTTTCTTGTGACATAGTTGACCAAAGGTAAGACTTAATCAACTTCAACTTTGAAATTGAGCTTTATATACGAGGCATATTTTTTTGGACATTATATACGATGTACATATTTTATTTTTTTGGGTATTACAAAAGATGCCCGGAACCAAAATATGGGGCCCTTAAAATGATTATTTGGAGGCCTAAATCGGCCGCAACTCTTGCTTTAGTTTAGAGCCAACTACGTGCATATGCATACGTATTTGTATGTGCACCTTTTTTTTTATCATCAGTATTTATATACGTACCTGGAACATATCTGGGTTGTAAGTGCCTGGAGAGGACTGTAGAGGTCTGTAACCACCATCACTAAAAGCCCAAGTTCTTCCAATATTCATCCCTTCTTCTGAAGCTTGTTGGAAAGTGTTTGTTACCTTCACTTTTGTTGCAGGATCAGATGCCATGTACATTAACCAATATGCATTGAACCCATTAAGATACAATCTCCTCCCATTCTTCACAAAATGGGTTCCACTTGTTTCAATGAACCCTTGTCTAGGGTTAGTATTTGCATGGCTACTTTGTCCCTGTTGGAATAGAATAACAAGAGCCAAGAAAATGAAAAAGAATCTTATATTTCCCAGCATGGTTGGAATGCTAGCTAGATCTGATCCCTAAAACAAAACTTAGGGTTTTGATATGTTCAAGGAATTGGCTCACGGCCAACTCACATATAAATTTTTAGTTCAAAGAGTAGAGATTTACCCAAATCTCGGTTGTTTTTAATGGGGGGGGGGGGGGGGGGGGGGGGGAAGAGAGAGAGAGAACTGATATGCACGAGTGTAGTTTTCTTCACACTAGCTCGTTAAAAAAGATGGTCAATAATACCTTCACTTTTATTGGTAAAGTTGTATTTATTATCAATTGACTTTTGGGTAACGACATTACTATTTTTATTGGGATTAACTCCTTCTCCACCAATAAAAATGAGGAGATTGTCACGTGTGGAAGCGCAGGGCTTGGCGCCCTCCAAAATTTTCATTTTATTCAATTAAAATCTAGGTTTTTTTGAATAGCTGTAATATACTAAAAAAAAAGTAGTCTCTAAATTAAAAAAGTGTTTGACCATTAATTTTGATAGTTTTACCCTGATTTTTAATCTCTCTAATATTGTTTCATAAAACATAACTGAGCTACAAGCATTCGGGAAAAAATATTGCACATTTAATTTCCTATGCATTTACTAAATAAAAGTCAGAACAATTTACACATTTAATTTCCTATGCATGGGGAAAAATATTATAAGGAAGAGTCCATTTTTCTCAATGAAATTTTATATTTGTCTGTTCAGCCCCTCCAAAATTTTCATTTTATTCAATTAAAATCTAGGTTTTTTTGAATAGCTGTAATATACTAAAAAAAAAGTAGTCTCTAAATTAAAAAAGTACTGTTTGACCATTAATTTTGATAGTTTTACCCTGATTTTTAATCTCTCTAATATTGTTTCATAAAACATAACTGAGCTACAAGCATTCGGGAAAAAATATTGCACATTTAATTTCCTATGCATTTACTAAATAAAAGTCAGAACAATTTACACATTTAATTTCCTATGCATGGGGAAAAATATTATAAGGAGGAGTCCATTTTTCTCAATGAAATTTTATATTTGTCTGTTCAGCCCCTCTTGTTCTGTAATATTAAAATTTTAGTATTTTTAATTCTGGATCAGCCATTGCATGTTGTTTCATATTTTTACATGAGATGTTAATACCCCACTTTAAGACTGTATTATTGGAATCTTGAATTTTTAAAAATAGAATTACAAAGAAGGGGAAAAATGCTATTAAATATCACTCTTTAATGCATAATGAATGAAAATCCTCTGTCTTTTGCTTTTCATTTTATCAATCACCAAACAATAGATGAGGTACGTTTTCTGCCAGATTGCCAGAGTATAGGTGTAGGTTTGCTCTATTAACCAGTTAACGGAATTAATTTTATTTTCTAAATCCATCTGAATGCAATAAAAAGAGTATGATACGTTTTTCAAATGATACTATCTATGTAAAATTACTTCAAAAACTGACCTTACGTTAACGTTGATCTTGGAGAGTACAAGAACTAGGGACGGACGCAGGATTTGAGCGTTGGTTGGCCGAATACAGAACACAAATTTATTGGGCTGGTGAACCAATATAGTTATAAATATTTTAATTAAAAAATTATTACTATATTTATAACAAGAATTTGAAACTTGGGTATGACAGTCACCCACACTAACCCAACAAGAACCAAATTAACACACGTGAGAAAATAGGATTATTGGTGCAATTTTCACTTTGCTGTAGGGTTAAGTTAATTTGAATTTAAAGCTGAATATTACGAAATGGAAAGTTGTTATAGTATTTGGTAACGTATGAATGGAGGCTGAATTGCTATTTGCTATAGTATTAATAGTCAATTTCATTAAATAAAAATTCTCATGAATTACTTCTAGAATTCATTAGTTTTCAACATTTATCGATTAATCATTAATTACGTTGGCAACTTCCAGAAAACCGCCTCTTGACTATCAGACCAAAATATGTTGACTTGTTAATACATCATTAATGACACGAACTTAGATTTCCTGAATCCTCCAAAAGGGCAAAAGTGTAAATCTTTGAGCTTAGTTTCGATCTTGATTCTTCTTTTTCAACTTGTTTAGATTTTCATTGTAATTTTTGAGATTAATCTTTCCTATGGACAAGAAGAATTAGAAAAGTATAAAAATGTGTATTGAAGTTGAAAAAAATTCATATAAGATGACATTTTAGACAAAAAGACAGTTGTTTGATATTCTTTTCGTCTTTAATGAATTTTTTTTTTGTTCAAAATTTTTTACTTTTGGCCTCCTCTCGTTGAGATGGATGACTGATCCAAAATATATATTGCGAATCTACAAAAATTCAAAAAAGACGAACAAAACACGAAAAATAAAAAAGACATAAGAATGTAGCCTGATCAATCAGTAAGAGGGAAGTAAAACTTTTTGCATATTTTATATTTTATATCTTTTATAAATTTCTATCACAAATTTCCTGACCATACACAACTAAATAAAACTTATCGGTAGACGGTAAGCATCAGGAGTGGATCCAGAATTTATGAACAATAATGCCAAATGCCTGAAATCTCCCGCCTATTCCGTGAGATTGGGTCTTGTTTCTAATGATAAAGAGCAAATTGTGTAATTTTAATGAACATTTTTAGACAATTTACTTACTTCTACGGGTCAAATGTGTAAATCAGGCTTCAACATAATATAACTCTAACAAAAATTTCAACTCAATTGGATAAAGTGACCTTACTTGTCATAACATTCTCCCACCTTATTTGCTAAATGTGTAGTAAGAATGCTTCATGAGATATAATAGGAATCCTGATTCATTTCATAATTGACCATGTCTACTTGCAAATGTAATATATATTGCAAGTGTGGTGTGAACAATTTTTATCAACAAAGGGAAAAATGATGTTGATGAATTAATAATGACACAATATGATTCATACGAAAGTACATACGTAGGTTGGTGTACTATCGATGTGAATACAAATATGATCTCGTGGTTAGCTGGTATTATAAAGGCTCATCTAATTAATAGCATGCAGGGGTTGTTGGTTCCCTAGAGGCTTACATGAGAAGAAGAGAGCCAAACGTAGCCAAGAACAATTTGTCAAAAATCATAGTTAACTTGCGAAAAAATGCCGACAAATCATTCTTGGCTGCAATCGACTCTCCACCTCTTCGCGCAAGACTCTCAGACAAAGCTATACATTGGATTGTTGGAAAATATGTTTACTTTTTGTGATAAAACCGAAAATATTAATGCAGTAAAATCAAAACGCAAAACCTGAAAATCGACGAAATGAAATGATGATAAAGGCGAGTGTATAACACTCTGTACTTAAGACAGATTCGCCCCCGCTACGGTGCTTACGGTTTGCATGGACGTCTATCTCCCAGCACTACTTGATCTTCACCGAACGGAAGTAGCACTCCAATCTGTTCGGTAGGAGAACCAAACTTGTGTCTATACTCTCTCCAATGAAAAGACTCTCAATGAAAGTGTAGAAAAATTAACTACTTCCTAAAATGAAAGAAGATGCCATATATATAGGCAAACAGGTGACTCTACGAATAGTCACAGGGTAAAGAGACACATCAAAGAGACACATCTGTTCACGAAAGGACACGTCCGTCCATAGTGAACAGGTGCCACTAAGAAGACACAACTCTAAATCAATTCAATTTTCATTCACACTTTAAATAAAATATTATATTCAAAATATTTTTTCCAACAATCCCCCACATGAATGAAATTGATTCAATAACAAATGCAAAAACAAAACACCCCCCAATTGTTGGAAAATATGTTTACTTTTTGTGATAAAACTGAAAATACGAATGCAATAAAATTAGAACTTGAAACCTGGAAATCAATGAAAAGAAATGATGATCAAGGCGAGTGTATAACACTCTGTACTTAAGATAGATTCGCCCCCGCTACGGTGCTTACGGTTTGCGTGGACGTCTATCTCTCAGCACTACTTGATCTTCACCGAACGGAAGTAGCACTCCAATCTGTTCGGTAGGCAAACCAAACTTGTGTTTGTACTCTCTCATATGAAGACTAAAAAATACAAAGAAAAATTCAATCCACTAAAATGAATGAAGGACACACTATTTATAGACTAACTGGTGACTCTACGAATAGTCACCAAGGGAAGGGGCACATTTGTTCATAAAGGGCGCGTCCGTCCACAATGAACAATTGCCACTCAAACGACATGACTAAAAAAGGTGTCAATTTACATTCACACCTAAAAGAAAATATTACATCCTATAATATTTTCCAACAATCCCCCACATGAATGAAATTGACTCGATAACAAATGCAAAAACAATGCAAACAACAAAAGAGTACATGTGGAAATTTCCTGCATGGGGTTAGGTAGCTTTTGGCTTTGAACCTCGCCTTGTGAATAACTATCGGACTTACTAGCTAACCAGTGAACGCGATGTCTTGAACTGTTCAGCCGTTTGTGTAAGCCAAGACAATAGTCAACACACAGAATCTTTCCGAACACAGTTGGTTCTTACGGTTGTGCCCATTTTGGCCCTGGAACACACGACTGGTTTCAGAGAGTGTTTTTTAAAGAATTCAGCCTTAAAATTCTCATAGAAGCGGCCCACTTCACACTCACATAGGTGATCTCTTATTAAGAGTATCCTGCTATACCCCACTTGGATTTACCAAGGTATAAGAATCATTAAAAGTTAAAACTTAACCTAAATCGCTACAGGCATCACTGTTTCACCATAGGAATGAGTTGGAGAGAGATATCTCCTCAGTGATACTCTTAAGTCTCATATAACTCGGTTGTCCCGTTGAACCTAGATCTTTGGATCTCCAGTCAACTAGGTTGGGTTGCCGTTATAGAGACTTTTAATTGGTAGGCTTTAAACCCATTCCCCTCGATGATCATTTGTTCTCTGGTCAAAACCATTTGGTTAACGGATCCGTATTTCATTATTGACCTTCAATGGTGCAAATTTCAATTGAGAACAAAGTATTGTATGATATTGTGTCTGCAATTATCACGTCAGCACTTACCATACCATATTATCCCGTGCCTAACTTTGAGTGTCAAACTTATGAATACCAATCAAAGAATAATTTGCAAATTCTTGGCACATAATTAAATTACGCATATGAGTAATTTTCAAAAAGCTACGTATGAGTTACTTGCAAAAACCCAATTATTTGCAAAAAAGCACCACTTCCCCCACAATTATGTGATAATCTAGAATATTCACAAAATCACCTATAGTTTGACATGATTGTTTTAAGTCCGGACAAGTATCAATGTCAAAACTATTAACTCATACTTGAAACTCATTCTTTAGTGAAAACAAATGTTTAACGGTGCATGTCTACAAAATTGAGACTTACCGTTCTTCGTGGTCCTCTATGTCTTTCCAACTACCGATGGCCATCATATTATAAATCATAGCACAGAATTGAACCACATTGGAACATCCTCCTAGAGATGGCTTAGCCACTCTCTTTACTAGCTTTGGTCTAATGCAATGAGTTGATTAGACTACATCGTAGACCTTGCTATACACGCGTGAGTTTAGAGGATTTCCAAACCTTTGTTGCACTTTCAAAGTGTGAAGACATGTATCCACTCGTGGATTTTTAGTCTTTGAAATCAAATATATAATTGACTACTCTACCTCTAGTGTACAGTTGGATATATAATCTATAGTGCAACACATAGTGTCTAAGTTTGCGAAAAATATAATTACTCCCCCCCAATTCTGAAATTTATTTAGAATTTATCAAAATATTTTTTTTCGTAGTTTATGACATGTCACAAACTATGTCAAAACTCTCGTTTTCTCTTGTGTTTCAAGGTCCATTTACATGAAACAACCTCTACATTTGAGTGGCGCACCCAAAACCGAGTAACTCTTTACTAAATTTCCACATTTTTCCACTTGTAAAATAGCCACGATTTGATCAACATGCATTCCATGTACTTTTCCATGTTCATTGGATGCTCTCCATAACATAAAAATCAATTCCCCTATATTTAAAATATCTTGTGGGGTGTAGTGGTTTGATAACTACCAAACACTTAAGATTGTTGAAACTGAAATGTTTCAAATCTTAGTTTTCCAAGTCATACATAGCAAGCCCATCTGCTAAGTTTATCGAAACTCAATTTCGAATAATCTAAAAATGAATTCGCATATTTTTTCTTTCCAATTGATTTGGCCCAAATCACTTGTTATCATGTCATATGATATGCGACTTATTTACCAATTGTCACGCTTATCGATGACTTTTTGAATAATCAAACGATCTCGTACTTGCTCTGAGTCACGAAAAAATGACTTCTCTAAGTTAAAATATCCAAACTACTCATTTGTATACCTGTACATGACAAGATTTTGAAAAATCCACCGAGGAATCTACCATGGAGTTTATTTGGAAGTAAATTTTATGGTGCACATCTGTTCCTGATTCAAAAGGATTTAATAATTTGAATCTGTATTCGAAATGATTTTGCTAGTGAAATCGTCGACGAGAATGAACAGACTTTTAAGAGTAATTTATGGAAAGAATTTTTGTAAATTAAGTATTGATAATCTTTTGTCTGTAATGCTAATATGATGCAGAATTTAATGAAGAGCAAGTGGCCACTATGGTCGAAACCAAGTAACAGTTTTTTCTTTTCCAACATTTGTGTTGCTTCAAATTCATGCGACTGTTATAGTTGGTGTTCTTGGGGACCCGTGGCCGTAGATGACGATGCGATCTTGTGGCTCTTAGTCTTAGTCACTAAGGTTTCATATGTAAAGATACGTACCACTTGGGGTTAAACCAAGAGTTGAGCCTCTTAAGGTTATATCAAGAGATGTGATTTTTTGGGTTAAAATATAAATCAAAAGGTATGCCCCTTGAGTTTATAAGATGAGATGTGATCATTTGCAAACGAAGGGGTGTGACTATTGCATTCAAACCAAGAGACTTGACTCTTGGTGAATAAGTCACAAATTCTATAACTTTCCAAAAAGTTACTTGGGCCAATTTAATTAGAATCTTTAAATATGTGATTCATATTTCAATCTATTTGAAATTGATAGACTCAATAGACGTGGTTGCTATGTTCTGCTTTGGCATGGAAACTAAGTTTTAGAACATTTTAGTTTCTAGGATGTCTTGTAGTTATCAAACAACTACACCCATGAGGTAATTTTTATTTTATTTTATTTTAAATATAGTGAAATTGATTTTTATGTTTTGGAGAATATCCAATGAATTTAAGAGAGTACCTAGAATGCATGTTACATTTAACATAAAATCGTGGCAATTTTTCGAGGGAAAAAAAACCGTGGAATTTTGAGCAAAGAGTTACTCATTTTGAGGTGAATTGCTCGATGTGGGGGTTGTTTCTTGCAAGCGTGTCTTGAAACACAAGAAATGAAGAGAGAGTTTTGACATAGTCTGTGACATGTGATAAACTAAGAAACTATTTTGATAAATTTTGAATTGATTTCAAAATTGTGTGGGAAGCAACATGTATAATGTCCACAGAGTTAAATGGTTTGTTGCACTTGGAACTGGTCAACTATACTTGAATAATAAAGTATTGTGATATGAGTATCCAATTAAAATTTTTAGAATCCAAGGGTGGATTTAAGCTTACAATTGGAGTGCAACAGTGATTTGGAAATCCTCACGTGTGTATACCAATGTCTACAATGGAGCCTGATCAACTCATTGCATTAGACAAAAGCTAGTAAGTGGAGTGGCTAAGCCATCTCTTAGAGGATATTCCAATGTGGTTCAATTCTGTGCCAGAATTTATAATACGATGGTAATCGGTAGTTGGAAAGGCATAGAAGACCACGAAGAACGGTAAGTCTCGATATTGTAGACATGCACCGTTAAACATTTGTTTTCGCTAAAGAATGAGTTAACGAAATAAATGTAGTGACATTTTTTGGTGGTCACAAGTATTTTTGAGTAAAATAGAAGTATGAGTTAATAGTTGTGACATTGATACCTGTCCGAACTTAAAACAATCATGTCAAACTATAGGTGATTATGTGAATATTCTAGATTATCACATAATTGTGGGGGAAGTGGTGTTTTTTTTTGCAAATAACTCAGTTCTTGCAAGTAACTCATACATGGCTTTTTGAAAATTACTCATATGAGTAATTTAATTAATTCTGTGCCAAAAATTTGCAGATTATTCTTTGATTGGTGTTCGTAAATTTGACACTCAAAGTTAAAAAGGCACGGGATAGTATGGTAAGTCCTGACGTGATTATTGCAGACACAATACCATACACCACTTTGTTCTCAATTGAAATTGGCATTATTGAAGGTCAATAATGAAATACGGATCCGTTACCAAGTGGTTTGACTAGAGAACAAGTGATCATTGAGGGGAATGGGTTTAAAACCTACCAATTAAAAATCTCTATAACGGCAACCCAACCTAGCTGACTGGAGATCCCAAGATCTAGGTTCAACGGGACAACCGAGTTATATGAGACTTAGGAGTACCACTGAGGAGATATATCTCTCCACCTCATTCCTATGGTGAAACAGTGATGCCTGCAGTGATTTAGGTTAAGTTTAACTTTTAATGATTCTTATACCTTGGTAAATCCAAGTGGGGTATAGCAGGATACTCTTAATAAGAGATCACCTATGTGAGTGTGAAGTGGGCCGCTTCTATGAGAATTTTAAGGCTGAATTCTTTAAAAAACACTCTCTGAAACCAGTCGCGTGTTCCAGGGCCAAAATGGGCACAACCGTAAGAACCAACTGTGTTCGGGAAGATTCTGTGTGTTGACTATTGTCTTGGCTTACACAAACGGCTGAACAGTTCAAGACATCGTGTTCACTGGTTAGCTAGTAAGTCCGATAGTTATTCACAAGGCGAGGTTCAAAGCCAAAAGCTACCTAACCCCATGCAGGAAATTTCCACATGTACTCTCTCTGTTGTTCGCATTGTTTTTGCATTTGTTATTGAATCAATTTCATTCATGTGGGGGATTGTTGGAAAAAATATTTTGAATATAATATTTTATTTAAAGTGTGAATGAAAATTGAATTGATTTAGAGTTGTGTCTTCTTAGTGGCACCTGTTCACTATGGACGGACGCGTCCTTTCGTGAACAGATGTGTCTCTTTGATGTGTCTCTTTACCCTGTGACTATTCGTAGAGTCACCTGTTTGCCTATATATATGGCATCTTCTTTCATTTTAGGAAGTAGTTAATTTTTCTACACTTTCATTGAGAGTCTTTTCATTGGAGAGAGTATAGACACAAGTTTGGTTCGCCTACTGAACAGATTGGAGTGCTACTTCTGTTCGGTGAAGATCAAGTAGTGCTGGGAGATAGACGTCCATGCAAACCGTAAGCACCGTAGCGGGGGCGAATTTGTCTTAAGTACAGAGTGTTATACACTCGCCTTTATCATCAATTCATTTCGTCGATTTTCAGGTTTTGCGTTTTGATTTTACTGCATTAATATTTTCGGTTTTATCACAAAAAGTAAACATATTTTCCAACATGGATTTTGAAGATATGAATCTCTCTTATTGATATGTTGAACAAAATATATAGCTACATGCAGTATATATAGTCACAGATTTGGTGCTTATATTCTTGCTCTCTGACCAACTTTCCAAAAAAGAAAATCTTACGCCATCCAAAGGGAATGTCAACTCTTGTAGCTCCATTATTGCTTATCCATACACATATATATGCTCATAATACCAATCTTTGACTTTCTGGGGGTGGTTCTCGCCGGAGTAAAATCTTTGAACCTCTTGATATGAAATGGGTAGAGATGGGGTGGCTAATCCTCGGCTGAACCCTAGCTGCCTGTCGTGGAGGATAACTTGCACACGTAGACAACCACGTTAGTGCCAAGCCCGGACGGTGGTGATCCGGGAAGGCACTCCGATGGTAAAGTCAGTCACCAGAGGAGAAGAGATATACCGGAATTCTAGAGAGAGAAGTGGAGTTATGAGGGTAGTAAATGTGGAGAGAGGAATCTCCATAGTGGTAGTTGTGATGGGGTATTTATAGGAGAAGAGGGCGTGCGTTACGCGCACTTGGTTCCCCTCACGCGCCTACCATTCTTGCCCGGAACGATAGCTGATGTGACTTCCATCTCTGTTCCAGACGCCGCGCTTTGGTTGACGTCATGGCACATGGGTCTGAGGGGTCACTTCACCTCGAGACATTCCCCATCACCCACGTGACTCTGCAGGCGGCGGTGGCAGGGTAGGTGACTGCCGCATTTAATGCTACATCGTGAAATGTGTAGCGTGCCTGACACACCACCGCCGAACCAAGTATCTCCGAGCGCTCACGTGACCGACGTCAACCGACTCGGCACACGGGGAGCCCGGACTCCCGGGCAGTCGGCACGCCGATTGGCTGAGCCCTCGAGAGCTGTCCGAGAGCCAAGCCGTGAATATCGTAACACTGACGTATCCAGGCTCGACGAATCTCAAACAAATCCATATTCGTTCAAACCAGGACATCCACGTCGACGGCCGAGAGCGCCACACGCTCGGCGAGAACGAGATGAGTCGATCTGCATACAGTTTCATGGATTTCGAGGTACTGACCCTTTTGCTCCTTTATTGTGCAGAGAGGGGCTTTGATGACCCTTGTGGACCCGACCGCTACAATAGCCCTATCAACTTCTACTTGCCGAGAGAAGATGAAAGTGGGAGTTGATTTGATCGAACCGGTCGGTCGGGGAGACAGGGTCGGCATTCGGGCTGTAGGTGATCGGGGTATTGTCACCCGAGGCCTCGATATTTGAGGGCTCGGGGATTCGTGCCCTCGGGACGTCACATCGCATAGGGATGTGAAAAGACGTCTGATCTGACCCTCCGTACACATCGGTTCAGGAATCCTAATGCGTGGTGATGTCACACGCCACGTGTCTCCGCGTGATAGGTCCGTGCGCCGTCGTCTGGATTCGCGCCCAAACGGTTTGAACGAGATGGACACGTGTCACGCTTTGAGGGGGTGACTCTTCGCCTCCCGAGCCGGTGCCATAATGGCACCTATTGAATAGGGGCTAACTGTAGACCTCCTCCCCTATAAATACATGGAGAGAGGGAGAGGGAGTCACCATTACTCTCTCTCTCCTGCATTAGAGCTCTGCGCCGCCACCCTCCATCGTCATGCTTCACCAAAAACCTCTCAAAAACACGTTTTTCGGCGAAGATCTTCACCAAAACTTCAGGTATTTCCATTCTCCTTGTGTTTCTCTACGTTTTGTGGAGTTTTTGCATGTTTTTGTTGCATTTTGGGGGGGGTTTTTGGGTGGGTTTCGTTTTGCGCACTGTTTCGCCTTGAGTTTCCCGGCGGTTTTTGCGGCGGCGCACGTCCGCCAGAATCTGGGTTTGAAGAACATTCAAACAGTTCTTCCGAGCGCTGAACGAGTTATGTAAGCACTTATTTGCCGAGCGCGAGCCCAGGATCCGAGAGCGTATTCCACCTTAGGTTCGCCGAGAGCGTTCAGATGTACTGAGCTCTCGGATTAGTTGACACCTTGTGGGGAGCTCGACAGGGGCCGAGGCTCGTCCCTTTGCATTTTTCCTGAAATCAAACCTGTGCATATCGTTGACGGTTATTTCACCCGTGCACTGTAGGTCTTCATCTGGATGAGCTCAGACTCTGCAGACTCATCCCTCGACAACGTTCTCACCGACACCCAGTACAGAGAGTTTATCGAAGATGTCCTCCTCTGAGATCAGATTAGAAGCCCCGGAGAAGTTATAGAAGCCAGGCCCAGCTAAACATCCCACCCCTCCAGGCAATACCTAAAATAGTAGCCCCGATCCGAGCCAACACCCACGAGCGTTGGATGGAGATTGAGGAGGAAACCAGACGCGCCAAGAGCGGTGCCGAGACCTCTACCTCCGGACAGGGGCAAGTACCAGACCCACCCACCGAGACCCCAGAACCACAACCCAGCACATCTTCTCCCGCTGTCGATCCGTCTGAGCTTCCCAATCTATCCGAGGGGTGGTCCTCAGATTCAGACGTCATGGAGATTGATAGGGTCACGACTGAGTTTAAGGAGCCCTAGCCCGTCCAGGTTCTTGAGGTGGACGCGCTCTTGGCCCAAAGGATGGACATCGAGGGTTGGGAGCTCCTCTCTGAGGGCGAGGGCTCGAGAGAGGAACCCGTGACTGAGGAGGAATACGAAGAGCCCACGACCGAGACCGAGACCGAGGCTGGAACTTCCGAGGCCGCGACAAAAATCGAAGGGCAAGAACAAGAGCCTGCCGAGGCCAAGGAGGTCTACACGGATGGCGGCGTGGAATGCGGTCCCACCTGGGAATCGATTCTGCCGAAGAATCCGAAGCACGGCGTTTGCAAGTACGTCAAGGACTACTTCGACGGGACCGCCGAAAAGCTAGCCCTGTTCCGAAGGGACTACTGCATCCCGGAGGACGTGGACACCTCTCGGCCCACCAACAACAGAATTCACTGCCGAGTGGGGCAAATCACAGTGCCACTGATGTCCAACTGCGAGGGTGGGCTGACGTTCCTGGTGCCCAAACTCCTTCTGTTAAGGTACAGCTTACCACCAACATCTATCGAGTTATCTACTCGGTGGTGAGGCTGGCGGAGCACCATAACATACCCTTCCGCCTCAGCGACCTCATCGCGGTCTACGTTGTCCAGCAGAGCCCTGCCTACGGGAGGTATTACTTCGCGAGGCAACCCGAGTACCCTCCCCTCATAGGGAATCTCTCGGACTCGGAGAGGCACGCTTGCGAGCTGGTGATCGTTCGGGGCAATTATGAGAAAGCTCTAGGGGACGAGTCCATGTGGTCCATCCCTTGGCGCCGAGGGAGGCCTAGTAAGTCTGAGGGCACACACTTGCACTTGCCGAATACTGACGTTACTTTTGTTTTGCAGAGTGTAGTGAGGTGACGAAGCACCTCGCCAAGGACGCCGACGACAACGTCATCGACAACATCTTCCGGATCCCAAACCGCACGGCCCCCGGCATCCTCGGATACATGCCTTCGTATAAGGGGTTCCTGAAAAAAGGGAAGGATCCCATGTCGAGGACAGGTCCCCGACGCGTGCGGCTCTTCGACCCCGACATCCTACGCGCAGACCTGGCCAGGACCACTCGTCGCCTCCCTCAGTCTTTCATAGCGGGTAGCGGAGCCGAGGCCGAGATGACGGGAGCTTCGGCGTTGAAAGAAGCCCAACGGAGGGACAGGGCCGAGAGGGTGAAAAGGAAGGAGGCCGAGAAGACAGCCCCCGGCCAACCCAGCCACTCTGCCGAGGCTAGGGCTCTCCAGAAGAAGACTCGGACCGCTGAGGCTACTATTGTCGCCAAGGTGGTCCCTCCAAAGGCCCTTGTGCTTTCAACTCCTTCGCCTCAAAGCGCTCTTTCCAGTGTTCCCCCGAGGGAGGCCACTTCGAAGGACAAGCAGGTCCTCCCCCCCCCCCCCCCCTCGACTCCCGAGGTCTCGCTCTTCGAAGTCGAAAAGGATGAGCCCTGGGTCCCGCTGATCCAGACCTCACGCGGTGAGCCTGTGAAAAAGCTCGCCAGCATCCGAGAGAACCGGAAGACGGCTATGACCCTGTTGAAGGCCTTGGCTCTGCCGAGGGATATGAAGGCAATGCCGAAGAACATGGTGGACAACTACGCCGACCTCTGCACCCACATCATGAGGGTAAGATTTCGACTTCATATCTCAAATTTTCCCAAGTCTTCGTCTTCCGATTACTGCTTACATAGTGTCAATTTTTCTCTATCTTTGCAGGCTGGTCAGTCTTCTTTGGCCCTTGGCGACAAGATGTACAACCTTGGCGCGGAGAAGGCCGAAATTGAGAAGAAGCTCGAGGCCGAGAGGAAGGCCCGGGCGGAGCTGAAGAAGAGTGTTAAGGCCCTTGCTGCTGACGGAGAGGAGCTTGAGAAATAGCTCACGGAGGCTCGCCGACTCCAGAAGGAAGCCGAGGAAAGGGCCATGACTGCCGAGAGCAAAACCACGGCTGCCGAGGAGAAAGCCAGGCAAGCCCAGAGGGATCTCCAGCATGCCAAGACCGAGCATGACGAGATGATGGTTGTTGTTGATAGGAACGGCTACCAGAGGGGGGTGGACGAGACGTTAAAGAAGTTCGCCAAGGAGGCCAACGATAACGAGGAGAGAGCCTTCAAAAAGGGCTACCTCCTCGGTCGCTCTGACTGCTGGCTTGAGGTCTTTGCCATGGCCTTCGACATCGTTTCCGTCCCCTCAGACTCTATGCTCCAGACTTCCCTTCCTCCGCTTCCCGAGGCTGTGGTCCCGGAGATGCCCTTTGATGATGACGAAGAACAGGAGGCTCCTGAAGGCAGCGATGCCGAGGACGGAGATGCCATCAATCCCCAGTCGACAATTCGACCGAAGACTCGACTGCCGAACCCAATCCCACGGAGGCCTAATCCTCTTGTAATTTTCTCTTCTTTTTTGTTTTAACTTTGGTAGGACTAAAAAAAATTATTTTTTTTAATGGACTGGTGCCGAACACTTTAGGCGTAGACCAGATCCAGGTGATGTAAGGGGTGTTTTGGGTAAAAAACCAAAAAGTGGTTTTTTAATAAACCAGTTTTGTCCTTATTCAATTTTTTTTTTTTGCATTTGTTAGTTTTGTGTCAAGATTTTGTGGTTTCTGGATTCCTCTCGACGAGACGAATCTAACAAGTATAAATTTATGGTCAAACCAAATATTTTTTTGAATAAAACCAAAATACTTGGATTATTGGCCAATAATCCAACTATTTTGGTTTTATTCAAAAAAAATTGAGTTTTGACCATAAATTTATACTTGTTAGATTCGTCTCGTCAAGAGGAATTCAGAAACCACAAAATCTTGATGCAAAACTAACGAATGCAAAAAAAATTTGAATAAGGACAAAATGGTTTTTTAAAAAACCACTTTTTGGTTTTTTACCCAAAGCACCCAGTAATTAAACAGGTGATCCTTGGGGCCGGCACCGAACGATATACCACCGCTGAACCCCTAGCTTTTCAACGATGGATGGACGAATGCTTCTTTTTCTTTACTCCTGATTCAAGATTTCTGAATGTTTGTACCTGTATTTTTTGCAAGTTCTAGCTCTTTTGTGTGATAAATCATAACTACCGAGAGTAGTAATAGATGATAGCCCCCGCTTCGGCGGGGAGCCCTGAAACGTAAGCGACTGTGCTGGCACTCTGCCGAAGCGTGAGAGTTGAAAAAATTTATTGGCTTGACTTGGAAATTAAGGAAGGATAGCCCCTAAGTTCGAAGCCAAGCCGAGAGAAAGTGAGTGTATGCCGAGCGCGTGCCCTTGGCGCATCTTTAATCAATATAATAGCCCTAGCTAGTTCGATAGGTAGGTCCCGAGACCAGGGGGCTCGGCCCAGAGCGCTGGCATATTCCCACGTTTCTCCCCCGAACACAATTAAACGTTCCACCGAACGATGTTAAATGTTTTTTCGAGTGGAGATTTTTGTCCAATCAAACATCAATGACCGTTCCAACGAACAGGGTCGGGCATTCCTCCGAACGTGAATAATTGTTCCATCGAACGTGATCGATCGCTTGACCAAACGGTAATAGTTTGCACAGGCCTTTGAGCCAAGAATTAAGACTTGTAAAAAGATGGCCAAGAATTAAGACTTTTAAAAAGATGAGAACCGAAATAACAACAATTGGAGAAAGGATCTTGTCATTAACATCTTATCCCTCCGGTATTACAAAAAGCTACCGAGGGCACAAAAAGTGAAAATGATAAATGAAGATCCTAATGAATTTTCTTAGTTTAGAAGCGTTCCATGGGTTACTCACGGCTGTGCCATCCATCTCAGCAAGCTTGTAAGCCCCATAGCCCGCTTTGGCCACAATACGGAAGGGACCTTCCTAATTGGGCATGAATTTCTTCTTGTTCTTCTTTTGGACAACCTATCGGAGGACGAGGTCATCGATATTGAAGGGCGAACGCGAACGTTCTTATTGTAAGCCCGAGTGACCTCTTACTGGTACGCGGCGTACTTGATGTGAGCGTCGTCCCGGAGGTCTTCAATGTGGTTGAGCTCGGAGGCTAGGTGCTCGTCATTGGTGGTGAGATGGAAGACTTCCGTTCGATCGAAGGGAGCAATAGCAGCAAGTGGAAGGACAACCTCCATCCCGTAAGCCATGGAGAACGGCGTTCGGCATGTACCTCGCCGAGGGGTTGTTCGATAGCCCCAGAGGACTTTGGGGAGTTCCTCCACTCATTTCCCTCGCTTGTTGGTTAGCCGGCGCTTGAGGCCGGCCGAGATTGATTTGTTCGAGGCCACGGATTGGCCATTCCCTTAAGGGTAGGCCACGGTGGAATTATAGACGCGGATATTTTTCTTTCTGCAAAGCGTTTTTATGACCTCAGTGATAAACTGGGTGCCGTTGTCGGAGATAATAGCGTAGGGCACGCCGAACCTAAAAATGATGTTTTTTCAGATGAACTGCTCAACCTCGGAGGCTGTAGTGTGAATTAAGGGTTCGACTTCAACCCACTTGGTGAAGTAGTCTATAGCCGTGATTAGGTGCTGAAATCTGTCGGGGGTTGTAGGGAGGATTCCAACAATGTCGAGCCCCCACTTGGCGAACGGCCATGGGCTTGTAACGGGTGCAGTGATAAAGTGGGCTAGTGAAGAAGGGGGGAGTGTTTCTAGCACGCCTCACATTTTTTGACGTAGTCCTCGGCGTGCTTCCTCATCTTTGGCCACCAGTAGCCTTGAGTGATGGCTCGCTCGGAGAGGGAGCGACCACCCGAGTGGCAACCACAACCTCCCTCATGGAGCTCACGAAGGACGTGTGGTACCTCGGCGTTGTGTAGCACACGGAGGTCAGGGCCAATGTAGGTACATCGATAAAGCTAGCATGATGAAGAGAGAAAGTAGGACCCGAACCTGCAGCGAATTCGGTGAGCTTCCTTTTTATTTGAAGGTAGGGTCTGGTCTTGGAGGAAAGAGACCAGAGGGTCCATCCAGCTGGGGCCAGAGGTGGTGATGGTCATGACGTCTTCGGCGCCCGGCTCGAAGCTTGGAACCGCGATCTCTCCAAGGGTAACCGTTCGGGTACCCCCAAGCTCGTTGCATGCCGAACCGAGAGCAGTAAGTGCGTCAGCGTGTGCGTTCCGCGCTCGGACAATATGGGAGAAGCGGACCGTCTTGAAGTCACTTTACAACTTCAGAACATGGTTGATGTATTTCAACATCCGAGCGTCACCAGAGCCATAATCGCTATTCAGCTGGTTTACCAGCATGGAGTCGTTGTAGACCTGGAGTTCCTCCACCCCGAGAGCAAGAGCAAGGCGGAGACCAGCGATTAAAGCCTCGTACTCGACCTCGTTGTTCGTGGCTGGGAAGCCGATACTCATTGCACACTCATGGAGTGTGCCCTTGGGGGAAATGAGTACAATTCCAGCCCCTACCCCTCGGCTGTTCGAAGCACCATCTACGTGCATGCGCCAAGACTCCCCTGTGTAAATTATAGCCGTTCAGGGAGGGGAACGTTTCAAGACAAACCCGGAGTGTTCATCGGGGAATCCACCACGGTGAACTCAATCTCCAAACGCATCGATCCCGCCCAAACCGGGAGGGTGATACTGCCGAGGGGATATATGGGGTAGCCAGAAAATTCGACAAGAGGAGTGTCGGAAGGGGTAAGCTCGTCACGCGTTCGTTCGATGACTTTGTATGCCGAATAATAAAGGACGTCAGCGGAGCTCCCCTGGTCCACAAGGATACGCCGAACCTTGACATGGTCTATACTTATGTCGATGACCAACGCGTTGTCATGCGAAAGCTGTAGCCTGTCCAAATCCTGTTCGGAGAAGGAGATGGTGTACGGGTCTATAGGCTCCTCATATTTTCGCTTTAGCACTCTGCCGAGCGTCATCACTTGCATTGCCGCTTCAACTTTCTGCAGCTCCGCGTGCATGGCGTCGGCTCGGGCTTTGCTGACCGGGTCGTGTATCGTTACAACAACTCCCGGGCGTACTCTAGCCTCGGACGCTTGCTGCCCTTCCGGTGGCGGTGGCGGTGAGAGCTGAAGCGCTTGCTGGTTAGGCTGAAGTGCCGCCCCCCTTAGTACGATCGGGGTTCGGGCGTGGTCAATCCACTCCTCCATGCGACCCTCGGCGACCAACTGCTCGAGGTGCACCTTAAACGGTCGGCATCCCGTCGTATAGTGGCTCACCTTATTGTGGTAGGTGCACTTTCCCTTCTGGGTGGGATCAGACCCCATCTTTTCCTCCAACCAGTAGAACCATCGTTTCCTGCCGATCTCAGCGAGCAACCTATAGATCGACATGGTGAAGACAATTGTCTCGGCAACGTAATCGTTGTCGTTCCTGGGGGGCTTTTCCCATCCCCCGCCATCGTTGTTGTTCCTGTTGTTGTTGTTGTCCCGGGAACCTCTGTTCCCGTATCCTCCTTGGTCATTCCTCCCAACTTTTTTCACATTGTTTACCTGTTTCTTTGCCTCCTTTGGCACGCCCTTACTGGCGTTCCCTTTCAACGCTCGGTTGAACAGGAGCTCTTTGAGCACTCGGTAGCAGTCCACCGTCTCCATCAGCTCTACCATGTTTTTCGGTGGTCAGACCATGAGCTCTTTGAAAAGGTCGGAGTGGTTGTCAAGCCCGTTCTTGAACGAAGTGGAGGCGATCTTCTGGTCGCAGTCTTCCACAAGGCTGTATACCTCCCAGTACCGGGCGATGTACTCCTTCAAGGTTTCATCCGATCCCCTCTTCATATTAACAAGTGCATCGAGCGTCTTCGGCTGTGTATTGCTTGTCACCAACCAAGACGTGAACGCGCGCTCGAGCTTGTCGAAGTCGTTTATAGACCCTGAAGCGAGCTGGTTGTACCATAGGAGCGTCGTGGTTCCCACGCTCATGGAAAACGTTCGGCACATTAGGGAGTTATTGTGGCCGTAGCGCTCCGAGACCAGGCGATACTGCTGGACGTGGGTGATAACATCCGTCATTGGCTCATCTTGTCAAATTTGGGGATCTTGAAACCACGCGGGGGGATGGCCACGGCTATGCTCCGGGAGAACGACGACTGCTTGGCTTTCTCCAACCTGGAGTCGGTCGGGCATGATAGGTTAAGATCGATCGTTCAGATGTTGCCGTAGGGATGCTTTGTCGGGGCAACGGTCTGGCGCTGCAGATCAAGGTTGTCGATCTGTACGTTGCTTCTTTCCTAGGATCGTCTCTTGTTGCGCTGTTCATGGCCCCTCGCCTCCTCATCTCGAGAGCGATGGCGCCTAGCTTCACGCTTGGGATGGTAAACCTTCGTTTCCCCTGTGCGAGTGTTGACGAGCACAATACTGCCACCATCGTTCCGTAGCTCGTACCCGTCTCCGGGCCTGAGGCCATCGTTCTCGTTGGGGCCTTCCCCTGCCGAGACCTCGATGGGGTTAGAGCCTTCATTTCCGTGCGAGCCTTGGCCCCGAGCGTTGGGTACACCAGTTCGGACGCCATGCCTGTCCACCGACTGGCAATGGCGCCGATCGCCAACCCGATCCACCGATCGGTCATGGTTGTGGCCGTCCCTCCGCTCCCAAGGCGCTCGTCCTTGGCTATCACATTCTCGGCACGACAGGGGGAGGTCAACTGGGCCCTTCCCTTTGTTGTATTGCCTTTTCAGCTCTCGGGCGTATTCTGCATCTCCCCGGACGCCAGGCGTCTGAGCGCTGGAGGACGTGGCACTGCATTCGGGGTAGTCAGTCCGTCTAGACTGCCCACAGCGTGTCTGCTACCCCCGAGAACGTGTGTTCCGATGGTATAACGAGTGCATTGCCTCGGCGGTCTACTTCGACGACCTGTCTGAGGTGGGAGAAGACTGGTGCCCTTCCTCCATCGTCGGTCCTCGTGCTAGGCGGGGGCCTCCTGGTCCTCGTCCGACCACCAGACCTTGAGGTGGTAGGTCTATTTCTGGCTTGCTTTATAGCTATTACTTCCTTTCTTAGTAAGGCCAATTCGACCTCTATAGTGAGATGAGGATGGGGCGGAAGAACTTCTGTGCGCACTGGAGTTGTGAGGTTGTCAAGGGAGACAACGTTTCCGTCCATGTTGAAGACGATGTTGCTGGCTTCAGCGTTGCTAGGGCCGGCACCGTTGGTTGCTAAGGTGACCGTCCCATCTCTGTTGACAACGAGAGAGAGAGAGAGAGAGTGAGCCCCAGGTCGCTCCTGACCTGGTGGTACCGATAGCGGTCAGCGGCGTTGCGGTATTCACCGACGTGATCAAGTGCATCAAGGCCCAAAGTGAGGTTGGCCATTTGAGCAGTGTTTTTAAGGAGGTTTTGAGAGAAGAGCCTTTGCTTGGTGTCGTGGAAGATGCACTCTTATTTTCCTTAGACATATTTGATAATGTGTAAGCTTCAAATTTGATTTGGAAAGAGAAGAGATGAGAGGCAGAGATTGTCCCACTGGGCGTGCCAAAATTTGTATCACACAAATTTCGAGTCTGCGAAAAAGACGGAAAAATGCTGATCAAAGAGTCAATTTTATTGATTGAAAATTAGGGTTACAATCTCTGTAGTAATTTCTGATGAAAGAAATAATCCTCTGATTCTTCTCTTCAAGAGTTTGACTCGAGGGCTTGATGCTTGTTCTCAAATTGAACGACGAGATCTTCTTTGGTCTTTACGAAGATGACGGCGAATTTGACAGAATTTGACTTGAGGGCTTTGAAGCTTTTTCTCAAGTTGATTTGCTTGATCTTCTTCAATTTGGTAGAAGGAGATTGATGACTTGTGGATTTGGCTTGAGCGTTCTTCAGAGCTTTGAAGCTTTGATCTGAAGAGGCGTCTTGCTTGATGTGGATTGAAAGGATTCTGAATGGCTTTGAAGCTTGATCTTCAGAGCTGATGGAAGCTTGAATGTTCTTCGGAGCTTTGAGGCTTTGATTTGAAGAACCGTCTCGCTTGATGTAGACTTGAAGAGTTCTGAAGGGCTTTAAAGGCTTGAATCTTCAGAGCTCTGACAACTGATGGAAGCTTGAATGTGTTGATGACTTCAAGGAATTCTGAAGGGCTTTGGAGCTTTGATCTTCAGAGCTTGGAGCTTGAATGTCTGAATGTTCTTCGGAGCTTTGAGGCTGTGATCGAAGAACTGTCTTGTTTGATGTAGACTTGAAGAATTCTGAAGGGCTTTGAGGCTTGATCTTCAGAGCTCTAGAGCTTGGATGCTTGAAGACTTGAAGAAATTCTGAAGGGCTTTGAAGCTTGATCTTCAGAGCTGTTGAAGCTTCAATGTCTTGATCTCCAAAATATGAGAGAGAGTACCTCTATTTATAGGGATGTGGGATGGAGAGTTTATGGAAGACTGCAATTCTTTCCATAGTTATCTCTTTAATTATTTCCTTATTTCATTTAAAGGAAAATAATTAGAATTTTATAAATATCTTTCTTCTTATTTATTTTAAGAAAGATAATTATACAAAATGAGATATAGAATTTATTTTACCAAGTGGCGTAATTTGATTGGCCAGATTTGATAAATAAATAACTGTGTCATTTTGACATGTGGCACCATTTAATTGGTCCTTTCACATATCTTAGACTTTGGACTTGTAGACACATGGCAATATTTGATTGGCCACTTATTGTGCTCAGACTTTTGACCTACGGACACTTGGCAGCATTCGATTGGCTTGTCCGTAAAACTTTGACTTTGATTTGTGGACACTTGGCAACATTTAATTAGCCAATTTATGTGCCCTAGCAACACGTGGCAGCTTGTGATAGGCCAGAAATTTTACGTGTCTACAACTGACGTATCCAAGCTCAGCGAATCTCAAACAAATCCATATTCGTCCAAACTTGGACATCCACGCCGACGGCCGAGAGCGCCACACGCTCGGCGAAAACGAGATGAGTCGATCTGCATTGAGTTTCGTGGATTTCGAGGTATTGACCCTTTTGCTCCTTTATTGTGCATAGAGTTGCGGTTAAAACTTGTGAAAGTGGCCAAGTGTGGAACTTGAAATGTCAAGGAGGATATGTTTTCTTAGTTTCTTTATTATTTTTTAGTACCATTGTTTACATGTCAATGAGGCAGTTGCATGGAAAAAAGATATTCCCACAATGCTACTTGCACATTCTTCTGTACGTAATTAAGAATTTGTGTAAATGTGTTATTTTACCCCAAATAGAACTAGAAAATAAGATACGTCGAAAAAATTCAAAGTTAGTTGTAAATGTAATAAGAACGACACCCAAAATAACTAAATCTAGTACTCGAAATTTATTTTGTGGGCACTTACGTATATACAAAAGGCATTTATATTTGGACATGACCGAGATCACCCATGCAGCCGTACGTTCAACAAAGAACGTACTGTATCTTACATTGAAACTAAGAAATTAACCACTTATTACTAGTTCACTAATTAAGCAACCGGCCACGAAAAGAAAAGGAAAAATCACAATATAATCTCAGTCAAGAGCAGAGAGCTTCTGAGATTGTTGAGCAATTATGGTTGCAGTGGAGGGGCTTTCTTCCAAAACAACTTCGTAGCCATCTCTGAAGTTGTCCATTCCTTGGGCCAAGAATTGCCAAAAGAGCCCACCTCCACATGGGCCCCCACTTCTAGCACAAGTATATAAAGTGTTGTATATGCCTTGGAAGTAGTTGTCCCTCATGGCCACATTGTACCCAGCTGACTTTGAGGACTTGCCAAACTCAGCTAGTAGGATTGGTTTTTGGAGCACTGAATTGGAGTCTTGGATATGGGCTTGGATCCATTTCTCCACAAATGCAGCCCTAGTCCCTTCATCGGACCCCGGAACCCTGCCATCATGCAATCAATGTATTGAACAAGTGCAAGATTTTAAATAACAGTATCAGCGGGACACATAACAGTAACGGTCGAAGTGTAACCAGTATCGGGATTATCGAACAATACGTAACCAGAATTGGTTGTCCCGGTTGTTTAATTTGTTAAAAATCATTTTTGAGAAGAAAAAATAATTTAGGGCTGAAATCATCCGTAACGACCGTGAATCGGAAAAAAAAATTAGTGCTGAAACCATCTGTAACGGTCAAGTATCACTATAATGACTGTGAATCAGTCTGTAAATCAGAAACGGACCGATACATATTGAGAAATCGGCAGATACGAGTGCGATTTTTCTCCGAAAACCGTTACGGTTGATTCTAAAACCTTGAATAAGTGTAACCAAATAAATAGCAAAATTTACTTCTCGTAGTATGATTTCATCTTTTTCATGTATATGGTAAAATAAAATTTGTTTAGTTTGGTATTTGAAGAGCCTGTTATAGCATATCAAACCTTAGGGAACAGTCAACGTTAAAACTCTTCTTGTTTTTTCTAGTTGAAGGAAATCAAAAGCTATATATATGGGAACCGGGGAAACGGGAGCCCTGTAGTGAGTGAATCTGACGTACCATTGATCGGGATAGAGGTGAATGGTAGTGAAGTCGATTCCGGGAATTCGGTTATTGGAAATAAAGTCGGTCCCAACTTGATAACCTGGATTGAACTGTTTCTTTTCTGGCATTGAATCCCCATAGAACCCTTCTAGCCCAATTTCAAGGAGATGATTTTTGTCGATGGATTTCACATGACCTGCCATTTCTGTGATCCAATCCTGTACAAAAATTCAATACAATGTGTGTGTGTGTGAGAGAGAGAGAGAGGTGTATTGAAAGTGAAATCTTTGTAATTTTATAGTAATATTTGAGTTCCTTTGAATAAAAATCGTGAATACTGTGTTCATGTATATCTATCTGTGCAATCAAGGGTCAAGAACTCGCATCACGACACACGAAACTAACTGAAAACAATAGCTAGGAAGTTCATAACATGAAGCTTACACAATTACACACACACACACAGAGAGAGAGAGAGAGAGAGAGAGAGAGAGAGAGAGAGAGAGAGAGAGAGAGAGAGAGAGAGAGAGAGAGAGAGGACGACCTGGAGAGGTTTTCCAGAAAGGTCAGATTGGCAACGAGGTTCGTTCATTAGCTCCCATGCAAAAATGGTAGGATCATCTTTATAGGCCACTCCACTTATCGAATTCACTCTTGTGAGTACAGTCTGTACCAGAGATTAATTCCTCGTCATACAAAGCATATAAAAGTACATATATACATATTACTTGCTTTCATTAATTGTCTATGGGTAATTCAAAAACAATTATTATAAGTCAAATTTTTTTAAAGAAAGTTCAATCAGAATGATGCGGCAGTGACATTTTAAAATATCTTTTTCATTCAAATAACATAGTAAAAATTTTGTCTTTAACTTTCTAAACACAACATAGTGAAATTGAAATCTATTTAAATATATACCATGTAGTTATGTACGTATCAACAGTTGAAGAACATATTTTTTAACATACTTTGACATGATTTTTGAAGTATCCTTTGACAACAGGGTTGGTGAAGAAGTCATCGTCATTGTTTAAGGATTGGCCAGCTCGGTCTCTTGCCCATTGCACATATTGTTTCTTGCCTCCATAGTCGTCCCAATTGTTCACAAGTGTGAGTATCAGATAAACCCCATATTTCCTAGCTTCCGTTACCACAAAATCCAGTCCCTGTACGTAACTCAAACCATAGAGGAAGAAACAATAAACACATTAATATATATATATATGTGTATGTGTGTGTGTGTGTGTGCGCGCGTGCGCGCGCACGCGTGTGTGAGAGAGATATCGTTAGGTTGCGGTTTTATTTTTTCAACTGAATTAAGAAATTGAATTTCAAACTAACGAAAACCAATCCATCGAAAATAACGTTAGATTTATTCCTAGTCCAATGAAGTTAAGAGTGCGGTCTCTTCTACAATGCTGGTGGTACCTGATGATGGCATCTGACCACTAGCATATACGAGGAACGGTAATTAATTTATGTAGTTTTTTTTTTTTTTTTTTTCTGTTTCATAGCATTGTTGTGCTACGATACCTTGAAAACGTCCTCGTTATATGATCCCGGAGAGGATTGAAGGGATCTGTAACCACCATCACTAAAAGCCCAAGCTCTTGCAATATTCATCCCTTCTTTTGAAGCTTGTTGGAATGTGGTGGTCACCTTCACCCTTGTTGAAGGATCAACTGCCATGTTCATCAACCAATATGCATTGAACCCATTGAGATACAATCTCCTCCCATTCATCACAAAATGGGTCCCACTAGTTTTGACAAAGCCTTGGCCTCCAGGGTTTGTTCTTGCATGGCTTTGTTCCTGTTGCAAGAGAATAATAAGAGCCAAGAAAATGAAGCTGTTTATTATAAGTCTCTTCCCCATCAACCTAGAAAAAAGGAAATCCTAGGTCTTAACAAAGCTGAAAAGAGAAAAAGGTGGCTTTTTGGAAAAGATTGTGGTTATTCCAATAAGTTGGTCTGCATGGGTTTATATAGAGAAGAACTGACAAGGAGGAAGAGCTAGGATGGACAGGGACGGGTTAGAATTTACACAAAATGATGAGGCTCAAAACTTAATTAAAATTTGAAATTTCACGTATTCACATAGTTGTTGAATTCTAAGTTCGTAGCACATAATTTAAAATTCCACCGAACTGTTTCTTACAGTTTCCAGTCCACTTTGCGTACAAAAAATCCAAAAAAACGTCGCTCACAAACCAAGTACACGCACGGTCATCTTTTCTAGAACGCCGTTATGCCGATCACCAAGAATTTCACGCGGGTCTTCTGGAATTTTTTTTTTTTTTTATCTGCACGTACTTGTTTCCCATTAAACACTAAACCCTATAAAAGTGCCAAAAAAGTTTGTACCCTATGAAAGTGCATAAAATCTTAGGGTATCCTACGAAAGTGCCTAAAACCCTAGGATACCCTACGAATGTGCATAAACCACTAAAACCATATAATAGGAAAGTGCACCATAAAACCTAAACTCTAGGGTATCCTATGAAAGTGCCTAAAACCCTAGGGTATCCTATGAAAGTGCCTAAAACCCTAGGGTATCCTATGAAAGTGCCTAAATCCTAGGGTACCCTACGAAAGTGCCTGAACCACTAAAACCCTATAATAGGAAAGTGCACCCTAAAACCTAAACCTAGGGTACCCTTTGAAAATGCCTAAATTCTAAAAATAAAAATAAATTCTTGGACCTTAGACCTTGTAAAACTTTAACATGGACTAAATGCCCAATACGTCCCCACTTCTGGACCCTAGAACAATTAACCGAAAAAAATAGGCACTTTCTGGTCATACTTGGTAGATCATGTAGGAGTATATACACATACGATTGATTAATTGTTCCACTACATATTGACCCACTATCAACTAGATTAATAAAGCTTTGGCATTATTTCAAAAAATCTTACAAGTCATCTATGATCGAAACTACACTAAAAGTTGCTGCAAATTCCTTTTAAATGAACAACATCAAAGAGTCTGTCAGATCAAATTATATATTTTTATATCTGATTTTTATTTTATTTTTTGAAGTTTGAGCAAGCTGATATAGAGCGTATTTGCAATAACTGTGATACAAATTTTATATTCTAGCTTCAGATTCACCTACATATTCTAGAATTTAGATTTTGATAGAAACGGGTTAACATGCTTACCATTGTTGAAATAAATTAGGAATATTGAATTAGGAATAAATTAGGAATCCCGATATTGGTAGAATTACGGATTCTTTTTGGCCTTCTTGTTTTGGCCTTGATTTGTTTCCTTATTTTGTTAGTTCTTATTTCCTTCCTTGTTCATCCATCAATAGTATAAATATATGTGGCTCTCACTCTTTAGTGTTAAGCCGTTACACAAAAATTCTTCTTCTTCTCTAATTCTCTTCTTGGTATCAGAGCTACAAAATTTAACCCTAATTCTTCATCTTTCCATAAAACCCAAAATAGACTAGAGCCCAACTCTACCGCCCTCTTTGATAGGCTGCTACAACCACTACCTCTTTCGTTGGCGTTTGGTACGCCCCATTTATACACAGCTCCTCCATCCACTTTCGGTCGCCATTTCCAGATTCATGGGCGTAGTTGATTTCCACTGCAGTTCATCATCTATTTTCCCTATTAAGTCCTCCAGTGGTATTCTACGTTGGTCTTTGGTACGCCCCTTTTTTACACAGATTCCTCGTTACTGCTAGTCCCTTTTTCAGGATGTTTTTTATGTCGCTGATGTGGTAAGCGGCCTCTATTTTCTTCCTTTTTTGTTTGGGGCTACCGGTGTTTTTCGGTAGCAAAATTATTGTTTGGGACTACCGCAGGTGTTTCGGTAGCAATATTATCAAGTTTGCAGTTTTGTTTTTGGCTGATTGTGTTGATATTGATTCCTTGGTGGTGATTTATTACACAATATGACTACTGAATCAAGTTCGAAGTCTATTCCCAAATCAGATTTTTCTCTTTCTCAACATACACCTGCTCAACGTGTTACTAGTGTATTGTTGAATGGGAAAAATTTTGCTGCATGGAGTCGATCTTTCCGACTCTATGTTGGAGGCAAAGGCAAGTCCGGTTGGCTTCTAGGAACCGAGAAGGAACCCGCAAAGGATGATTCTAAGTGGGCGCAATGGGACATTGACAATTGCACTATTTTGGGTTGGCTCTTCAATTCTATGGAGGAAAGTATTTACAACATGTTCATATACTATGACAATGTTTCAGATTTATGGACTGCTCTGCAACAAATGTATGCGCATGCCCATAATGATGCGCGTATTTTTGAGTTATATCAAGATATCTCCCATGCATCTCAGGAGACCTTGGGACTTTCTGTGGCTGAATTCTTTGGGTATTTGCAGTCTCGTTGGGCGGAGTTGGCCCAATATGAACCTTTGAGTGAATTTCCTGCTGAGGCGGCTTCAGTTGTGGTCAAAAGGCAAAATCGTCTACAGACATACCAGTTCTTGATGGGTTTAAAGTCTGAATTTGAACCTGTCCGAATTCAGATCTTGAACACAACACCCATACCCTCTTTGTATGAGGCCTTTGCTACTATCGATGGTGAAGAGTGACGACGTCGGCTAGCCATGAGTTCATCGGGTTCTGTGATCCCTATTGCTGATCAGACAGCACTTGCTGCCAATTCAAAACCACGCCCACCAAATGGGACCATTGTTTGTCACCATTGTGGTGAAATTGGTCATATTAAGGCTCGTTGCTTCAAACTTCATCCCGAGCTCAAGCTGAAATTTGCAAGGAACCGATCTTCGGGTCCAAGTTCTTCTCGCACGGCTGCAGTTGCCGAGCAAGCTGGTGGTTCAGGATCCTCTACACAAGCTGAAATTACCTATCTACAATCTCAAATTGGTCAACTTCAACAACAGCTTGGTTCTCTTAAGGCTAAGGGAGTATCTCAATCTCCCACTGCGACCCTTGCTACAGGTACTAACACTGCTTTTCATGTTCGGTCCGAGAGACCTACTTGGGTTTTGGATTCTGGAGCCAATGATCATATGACTGGTGAGTTGTCCTTTTTTTCGTCGTGTGTCCCCACTTATAATCAAACAGTTTGCCTAGCTGATGGATCTATCTCTCATATCCAGCATAAGGGTGATGTTGCCCTATCTTCTAACATCACTCTTACATCTGTTCTTCATATACCTAAATTTGCGTTTAATCTCTTATCTGTGAGCCGTCTTGCAAAAAACCTTCATTGTGCTGTCATTTTCTTACCCACTCATTGTTTATTGCAGGACCTGAATTCGAAGAGGATTTTTGGCAAGGGATATGAGCGCGATGGGTTATACTACTTTGGGGAGCCTCCGTCATCGTCATCAAGTCTTCAAGCATCTGTTTTGCCCGAGTCTAATAATTATGTGTTTTCCCATAAGACATTGAATTTGTGGCATGCCCGTTTAGGACATGCAAACTTTCAGTATTTGTGTCTGTTATTTCCTTCGTTAAAGGCAGCTTGTAAGGATCATAAGTTTCAATGTGAGGTCTGCGAGCTGTCTAAACACACCCGTAGTACCTATATTCCTCGTATGAGCCGTGCTCCTAGTATTTTTGATCTTATTCATTCCGATGTTTGGGGGCCTTCCCCAGTCACTGCTTGTTCTGGTCATCGTTATTATGTGACATTTATTGACGATCACTCGAGATGTACATGGGTTTACTTGCTAAAACGAAAATCGGATGTGTTGCCCCTTTTTACTCAATTTCTGCAAATGGTTAAAACTCAATTTCGAACTATTGTTCGCAATATCCGTTCCGATAATGGGGGTGAGTACATTTCGAATGCATTTCGTTCCCAACTTAATGAGCAAGGTATCTTGCAACAACTCACATGTCCGTCCGCTCATGAACAAAATGGTGTGGCAGAACGTAAGAACCGGCATATCATGTCTGTTGTCCGTTGTTTACTATGTGGAATGAATGTGCCCAAATTATACTGGCATATGGCTGTTCTTACTGCTGTATATCTTATTAACCGAACTCCAAGTCGGATTTTGCATGGTATAGCTCCTTTACAAATTATTCACCCTAATCGTCCTCTTTTTTCCCTTTTACCTAGAGTTTTTGGCTGTACTTGTTTCGTCCAAGACCATAGCCCCTCTCGTACTAAGTTGGATAATAGATCTGTTAAGTGTATCTTTTTGGGGTATTCTGCTTTGTCTAAGGGGTATAGGTGTTATGATCCTGTATCACGTCACATATATCACTCTGTTGATGTCACCTTTTGTGAGGATCTCCCTTTCTATTCTAACCCTATTTTGCAGGATCCTGTTCTATCCTCATCTGTGGAGGAGTCCACACCGAGTGCTCGCCCAATTCCTATATTGGACTCGGTGGCGGTATCTTCTCCCTCACCGGTCCTTGAGGCTCCTCTGTTGCAGACACCATCTCAACACCCTCGCTCTCAATCTCCCTTGCCAGAGCCCTCATTGGCTTCAGGTTCAGGTATTAATTCCCCTTCTTTAGTTTCATCTCCTCCTCGTTATCCTCGTCGTGAACATCGCCCTCCTTCTCGTTATGGTTGGCTTAGCAATTCTAATTATCCTATCTCTCAGTATGTTTCTTATGATAGTCTCTCAGATTCTTATCGAGCTTTCCTTGGTAAGCTTGAGTCAGTGCCTATTCCCCGGTCAGTGTCAGAGGCTCTCCAAAATCCCAAGTGGGTTACTGCCATGCAATCAGAGATGGCTGCTTTGGAACATAACCACACATGGGAGCTTGTGCCATTACCTGTAGGTGAGAAGACTGTGGGATGTAAATGGGTCTATAGTGTGAAGTATCTTGCTGATGGGACTGTGGATCGGTATAAGGCCCGTCTTGTAGCCAAAGGGTTTACCCAAGTTCCGGGCAAGGATTTTGGGGCTACGTTTGCTCCTGTTGCTAAATTAACCACTGTTCGTCTTCTGGTATCCTTAGCTACATCTCACTCTTGGCCGCTTCATCAATTGGATGTTAAAAATGCATTTCTCCATGGTGATTTACTTGAGACCATCTATATGGATCCACCACCAGGCTTTCGGGCTGAGGGGAGTATGCTGGACAGGTATGTCGACTTCGTAAGTCTATTTATGGGCTGAAACAATCCCCTAGGGCGTGGTTTGGTCGTTTTAGTTCTGTTATCTTATCCTTGAACTTTGTTCAATGTCACTCGGATCACACTTGTTTTATTCGTCGACAACCTGATGGTCGGTGTATTATATTGCTGGTATATGTTGACGATATTATTATTACTGGAGAGGATACATTCGGCATTGCTCAGGTAAAAAAGGATCTTGGCCAAATTTTTGACATCAAGGATCTGGGTCTGCTCAAATATTTTCTTGGTATTGAGGTTGCTCGTTCTCGTCGTGGGGTTTCTCTCTCTCAAAGGAAGTATGTCTTAGACCTCCTTCAAGACACTAGCATGATTGGGTGTAAACCTGCCTCTACTCCTATGGATCCAAATGTTAAATTATCAACCGACTCAGGTGAGCTATTGCCTAATCCAGGTGAATACCAACGTTTGGTTGGCCGGCTAATTTACTTGACAAATACCAGACCGGATATAACATTTGCAGTTAGTGTTGTCAGTCAATTTATGCATGCTCCTCGCACGACTCATATGGATGCAGTCTTTCATATCTTGAGATATCTTAAAACTTGTCCTGGTCTTGGCTTGTTCTTTGCTGCTGATTGCCAGTCTGGCCTTTTATGCTTCACCGATGCTGATTATGCAGGGTCTAAGACTGATCGACGTTCCACCTCTGGTTTTTGTACTTTCTATGGTAATCATCTTATATCATGGAAAAGTAAAAAGCAGGCTGTTGTTTCTCGGTCTTCTGCTGAAGCCGAATATCGGGCTATGGCCCAAGGCACATGTGAGATCCTTTGGCTTCGATCTATTCTTGCTGAGTTGGGTTTTGTGCAAGAATCATCTCAACTATTTTGTGACAATAAGTCTGCCATCATGCTTGCCTCAGATTCGGTTCTTCATGAGAGGTCTAAGCATATAGAAGTGGACATTCACTTTATTCGAGAGAAAGTTCGAGCTGGCACTATAATTCCTACATTTGTTCCATCATCAGAACAGACTGCCGATGTTTTCACTAAATCGGTTGGACCATCTTTGCTCAAGTCATCGATTGTCAAGCTGGGTTTGATTGATATCTTCGCACCAGCTTGAGGGGGAGTGTTGAAATAAATTAGGAATATTGAATTAGGAATAAATTAGGAATCCCGATATTGGTAGAATTACGGATTCTTTTTGGCCTTCTTGTTTTGGCCTTGATTTGTTTCCTTATTTTGTTAGTTCTTATTTCCTTCCTTGTTCATCCATCAATAGTATAAATATATGTGGCTCTCACTCTTTAGTGTTAAGCCGTTACACAAAAATTCTTCTTCTTCTCTAATTCTCTTCTACCATAGCCGCAGAATTATGATTATAACCTAAAATCTTTTCTGAAAGCTCCAAAAACTACCCAAACCCATATTGGGATTTTCATAATTTCATTCCGCTTTAGCTTTTCAAAATCTGGAGATCCAATCCGATTATTTGTTATTTAGAATTTCCGGTGGACACTCCAAACTGATTCTAAAAAGCTAGAACCTGCAAAGATAATTTCTCGTAAACATGCACATAGTATATATGACTATCTTATGTGTATGGTATATTATACATAAGGTGATTCTAGCAAGGTAGACATGGGCGGAGGGATTAAGGGACAAGAGGGGTCACTCTCACTTTAATTTCTCATAAGAATTTTTTATAGGTTGGAGTTAAATTCTGCACTTTTGACCCAACAAAAATTTCACGAATATCCTTAACTTGCTTAAAATGCATAGAATTCTCAAGTTTTTTCTTCCCTCGAGAGTTGATAGTATTACAAATGAGGCAATCGTACCTGAATTTTGAAATATAATTAATAAGTCCTTGGGACCAATTAGAAAGCAAATATATGTGTATCACAGTATATCTATGTTATAGTAGTTAACCTCTTAATTTAGTTATTTATTTGCATGAGCAAATAGAAAAAATAACTTAGATATAGATCAAAATTTTGACTCTGCTAACTTAAAATCCTGGCTCCGTCCCTGAAGGAGGAGATGGTCTGGCACCTTGTCCGTGAGAATTGAGGCTTCCTTTTGTGCTTTTCTATTTCAAGCTAAAACATAGTGTGTTAATGTGTGATGTTACGGAGGCCAATACTTTCCTCCAATTATGTCTTTCAATTCTGCACTCAAGAAAAGCATGCACTCATCTTTCTACGACTGATGAAAATAAAACAAGAAGAATTTTTTTTTGAACGGCAAAAGGAATTTTATTAATCAATTGTAAAGATACAAGAGATTAAAGGAACGAGCAAAAATGGCATCACAACAAGAGTGTGACATCCCAATCAAGTTGTAAAACAGAAGAAGTTTAACAATCTATTAAAGTGGAACCCGACGAAAATCGTCTAATACGAATTCAGAACTAAATATAGAGCAATTTCCCTTTCAAAATACATCACTCATATGTAGTGTCCGCATTCCGCAAGGAAATATCATCTTCCATTTTTCTCTAAAAGAGAGTGAGTTTTTACTTTTAGTCACATAGCCATCCTCTGAATGAAGTATCATTCTGTGGTTTTGGAGCGCCGCCATGTGATACCCCAACACACTTCTACATCACAAATTAATTTAGGATCCACACACTTATTCATGATGTTCACGTGAATTTGTGGTAAGAAGAGCGCTAAATAATTTCTCTCTTTTCAAGTGCATTTCAATTAACCAAGGGCTTATAGCACAGTGCTTATTTCTTGGTCTTCCCACATGAAAGACCAGGGTTCGAGTCGTGGCAGAGGCACCCTTCATTCTAACTCTAACATATTAACTACTAACTTCTTGCTTGTACTTGAAAAAAAGTGCATTTCAATTGATTTGGAAAGGCAAGTGATGGCTAGCGGTAGAGCTCTTGGATGTTCTACATTGCATCTTGAGATTAAGTCCCACTTCCCCCTCTCCATTTAATAGACTAGAAATTTCATGGTGGGAGAGATTTTATTTTGAAGAAATATATTGAGTTGCAAGCCGATAATATTGCCAAGAAAGAAATTGAGGTCTTTGATGATACGGAGGATGGGGTTATTTATGAGTCGAAGGACGGTGGTTCTCTTTCCTTGGAGTTTTGATCTTTTATTTCCTTTGGCATGGCTGTTTTGGTTTTTGGTCTGCTATGGTGTCTTTTGTTGTTTGATGGTTTGGTTTGTTGTAGCAGGGGTTTAGGGCTTGGCTTGGTTCTGGTGATTGGTTTTTGGGTGGTGTTTTGGGTGTTAGGCTTGGGTGGTGTTTTCCTTTTTCTCTTTGGGTTTGGTTGGCTTCTTGCCTTCCGTTGCTTCTCTTGGGTCTCGGGTGTGTGGCGTTTCGCCGTTTTGCCCTTGGTCCTTTTAATCTTTGTATCTCCATCAAGGATTAATAAATTTCTTTTGCCTAGCAAAAAAAAAAAAAAAGACTAGAAATGAAGAATGACAAAAAAAAAATGACTTGGAAAGAAAACACATGAACAATATAGTATAAAGAAAAAGAAAGTATTCAATTCAGATACACTCAGTAATATTGTGGTTCATGCGCAAAATTAATTCTTCCCTCAAAAAGCAAGATAAACTGTTTCCCAACTACCATTTTGTAAAGCGTATTTTATTTACATTTACAACAATAACCATGGGTACACCATTTAGTGTACACCTAATGCACACAACGTTGTGTAGGACCCATTTCGAAATTTCACACAAATGATCGAAATTACTCAATTTGTTTAAAATGTTATTTTGAGGATCCATGTAAAAAATTAACTCGATCGGATATTGGTAGAGGATTGATCAATTTTTTGCTAGAAATTTGAGCGAAGAATCGATCAAGCTCCTAGAGATACCCAACTAAGCTGATTTTTTTAGGGAGATTCTTAAAAACATATTTTACATAAGTTGAGCAGCTCCGATCATTTATGTAAAATTCTAATATGGTCCCACACAATACAGTGTGCATTTAATGTGCATCACATGGTGTACTCATAGCAAGACTCATTTATTTATTACAATTTCTCCGAAGCTAACAGTTACCTGAAACTACTCCACGTATCCCGTAATTTTTGTGGGTACCATATTTTTTATATTATATTATGAAAGTAGTTAACTTGTCAAACATTCCTTATACGTCCTTTGTAATTCTTAAATATTGCATGGTTGTAGAGACGTGCAAATTATCATTAATTTTATCTCCTATCCAATAAATCTGAATTGCAGATAAACCTCATCCATTCAAAATTAACTTCAATCCTATCGTGAATCCTACAATCTGCAGCGTAGATGAAAGAAAAATGATACATACACTCCCTGGGAGCCACTCCCAGCCACACCCTCTCTCACATGGGGTGTGGGGACCACACCCCATGTGAGAGAGGGTGTGGCTGGGAGTGACTCCCAGGGAGTGTATGTATCGCCGTTCTAGATGAAACTCATCCATTCAAAATTCTCGAACATGGTCGACGGTGACCACATTTTGAGTACAATATGATGTATCACCAATATATTGGTAAGCCATTGATATTCTAGAAACATCATGAGACAAACGTGAAATGTTTGCTTGAGTGAAAGATGATCTATGAATCAACCATAAACATGACTAGATTGAGTAGAGAGATGAGGATCAGATTGACATAACCCCACAACAACACCACACACACACACACACACACACTTTAATAAGCTGAGAAACATGATATAAAGCTGAAATAAACAAAAAATAAATGCAAAACAGAACAGGGTTTGAGCGCTCAAATCCTATCCAGGGGATATGGGCTTTTTGTAGTTTTCTGGCCTTTTCTTGATGTATTTATGAACCCCATCCTTCTGATCATTGTTCAAAAGAGTGAGATCCTTCTATTTGCTTCACCAAAAATGGTTGCTTCTTACTTGATGATGATGAACATCCTTTTCATGGCTTTTGGACACATTAAACTCTGATCAAAGGAACAATAAACTGATTTTATGACATACTAATCATCCATAAGCCATAATAAGATGTCACCATCATAGGAGAAGGCTAGAAAGCACAAAAATAAAAAAAATGGTCAAAACAGTTTGAGCGCTCAAAGGTTAGGCTTTGAGCGTTCAAAGTGCTTTGAGCTGTTATGTTTGAAAGTTACTTATTTTTTTGACATTTAGACCTTGTGAGCTCATAGAAGGTAAGTGGAACCCTCATGAACTCACTGGTCTCCCTCAAGATGACCAACCCATAGCACATTTCATAATTTTCCTACCTTTTCACTATGATCAAGGTTGAACTTGATGGTTTGATTAATGGATGGATAATGGCTGCGTTTATGGGTTGTATGAGTGATGTTTTGGATAGAGGAGTGATATTGTAGGCTTGATTGAGTGGTATTTGGATAGATGATGGTGTATTTCAGCTAGTAGAGTGATGATCAAATGGGTTTCATTGATTATGGTTGATGGAGCTTCAATTGGTGGGTGGTAAAAATGATTATGTTGACTTAAGTGGTTTCTTAGGCTTTTTGGTTTTTCACGATTTACAAAATGTCATTATCCTCACATAAATCAACTAAAAAAATCCAAAAAACCAAAAACTAAGCTTTGTGGAACGGATACTTAGGAGGTGTTCCACTAAGGGAGTTTTGTTTTAGAACTGTCTTGATTTTTGTGTTCACACCTTTTTATGTGATGTATTGTGAGAGGATGATCTGTCTTGATTTTGGAAAAAATTAGTTAGTGGAACACCCCCTTAATATTGGAAGTGGAGAAAGTGGTATAGAAGTTGGGGAAAAAGAGCAGATTAAAATTGCATTTTCATCAATGGCCATTCCATGAAACCTTAAGGGTTAGTTTGGAACAAAAGTTTATATTATTGTCTTTTTTTTTGTCATTTTTCTTAGTGTATATTGAATTCGGGACAATGTTTTTTGGAGTAATAATTTATCTCAACGATCAAAATCTTATAAGTAAAAAAGTATAACCAAAAGTCTTAAAACTTTTACTAAGGATTCACTGTCTTTAGTGTTTTTAACGTTGAAAACTTATCTGAACTTGTTCAACTAAAATCGGTAAATTTATTTTTCTTTTCAAAAAAACAGATGAAGTTAGACCACACACACATGCAAAGAGATGATTCCAAGAATCACAAGAAATAAAATTTTTTTTTTTTCCAGAAATCGCATGGAAAATAAGAGCAATTTGGCCTTATCTTCTTTGTGGCAGAACGTGGTTCCATCACCCAATTCTGCTACCTATCATTACATCTTTTTTTCTGCTTGTTTCATTATTTGAATATTACTACTTTAATGCAATAGTAAAACACTAGCCAAAAATAGAAACTTGGAATGTACACTTTTACCAAAATATCGAAAGTAAAATAATTCCGTTTTGCCTCGGCACAACAAAAAAAATATTCCTTTCACATTGGACAATAATGGGGATATAGTCATTCAGAACCCATGAGGCCATGAAGGGGGTATAAAATATGTGCTACAAGTGCACCACTACACAATACGAAAGCGGAAATACAAGGGGTACCGACCCCTTTTGTATAAATCGTGTACAGACGGCGTTGGTCATTTGTCACGTATCGGAGCACATGCCACCGGCGCATAAGTGAAACAACATGTGATATCCAAAACATGATCACCGTAGCATTAATTGCTCATGTAAATCTTACTTCCTGCCCAAACGTCTGATGACATGTTTGCGAGAATTGATTACACACGAGAGAGAGAGGACAAAATATAGAAACCGTGTCTACCTCATCTAATGACATGTATGTTTGTTGAACTCTCCTACCAGAACTCTTCTTTTTCTTTTTCCTTTTTTTTATTTTGATAGTATCTGGGTCAGACCAGCTCAGGTGCACCTCAACTGTTCTTTCTCCGGTCCGGTCAAAGATAGGTTATCCACGCCTGAACTAGGAAATTCACGAGATATTTCTCTGTTGCAGCCTCGCCCCAAGAAGTTGTCAAATTTTGAACTCAGAATATAGCATCATCGATCAACGCAAGAACTCTTCTTTCTGGTTTTTCATCCACGACCCCTCTCTAGCCTAAGGTTTCAAGTAGTCTCACACGACACTTTTCAGTTTTTGAGACCTGGGTCCCATTTCTTATTTATCCCTAATTTCAATATATTAACGTTTCAAAATTTGTGTTCACCTTGAAAAGATAAGGCATAAAATTACTTGATGGTTAGTTTTCCTACACTATCCCTACGAAATTAATGCTTATCTATAATAGGGAAATTAAGAGGGATAAAGGTGCAGTCGTGGAGATCAATTTGAGCCTCACCGACAGCGAAAAAAATCATACTCTTGGAGCCAATGGAGATTTATTCGGTCGTTAATTTTAGATCCTGGGAATTGATCGAGATTCGAAAAAATTGCCCAAAACAAGCAACTATGAAAAAAAATCATCATTACACATGAGTGCTGAAATAAGTTTCCGTCGAGCCCATGCCTGGACCTAGTGGCGGACGCAGGATTGCTATTTTTGCCTAGTTTGCGGGGGCCACTCTTCAGTAATTTTACCAAAAAATCTAAAAGTGTACTAAAAATATGTCGAAATTTGGGGGGAGTGCAGGGGCCGAACACCCCCCTAGCAACCCCTCCTGTCCGCCCCTGCCTGGACCATAACTCTACGTACGCAAGTAACAATATAAAGGATGCATGATACCACAGATGTCATGTCCATGCATATTTGCTTGCATATATAGATCAGCTGTCTGTTACGATTAACTTCTTTCAGGTAGAAATTGCTCAATGAACATGTCAACCTTAAATTGCTGAACCCCATGCATGCATTTGCACAACTCGATTACGTACGAGGTAACTACCTGATCAAATCGATATACTCAGAAACTTGGAGTATACGTAGGAGCAGAAATGAAGGTGCAGATTTGGTCATCCTTAACTTAACCCATGATCAGTGATCTTGTTTTGATCACGGATATATACATATATATATATGAGAAGGAATTATTAATTCCAAGAGATCTAGAAGAAAATCTAAATCACGATTTCTCTTCGTTAGTTTAGTTATCCGCATGCAACAACTTCAAATCGGGAGTAGTCGGGCGAGACTTTCTCCCAAAATTTTGATAGAACGAGGGGTCCAAAAAAATTGTGTAGTAGTCAATAAACATAGGTTTATACAATTATATTCATTCAAAATGAGCATGTAAAATAAGTGGACATAAGTGGATTATTTCAAAAAAAAAAAAATTTAAATGATACCGGAGTATGATTTTATAATTTTGTTTTGTTGAACACTACTGAATTTTCTTTTGAAAAGTCAATTTATCTGTTTATCATTTTGCTTGTAGAATACATAAAGGGCCTAATTTTCTTAACTTTGCCTTGGGTCCCCAACATAGAAGGGTCAGCCCTCCAGGTATGATGGTGAATTTCACACCCTCCTTTTTTTAATATTAATTTTAAGTTTTTTCTTTAATATTATCGTTTATCTTTGCTACTTGAGTCTGTGACTATGCGTTTTCTGCGCAGCTTTTTTTTTTAATTATTATTATTATCGGCCCAGCTTAGCTCAGCCGAAACAAAATCAGACTGTAGGACTGTCAATAGAAGCCCACAACCGCACTGGACGTAGTATTTGGGCTTTCGGGAACATCAAAATATCTCAGCCCACTTTTCAGGCCTAAAATGAAACCCATTAACCCATTGGTTTCAATGGGCTTGAGAAATTGGTCCTTCTCCCTCAAACCTGAGAATTAAAAGCCCACTTATAGCTTCTCCCTATTTTCGAGGATAATATCACTCTTTTTCTTGAGTAAATACCCCATTCGTGATTATAAAAAAAAATCAGCATTAATGTTTTTCGAATTTATGGATTTTAACTGAAAAAAATTGATTTTGGCTTTGGCAATCTGATTAAAAGGGTTAAAGATGCTCCAAATTTTACTATTTACAAAAAACAATTCAATCACTAGAATTGTGAGCTACAAAAATCAGTCCCAAAGAATGCAACCTTCTAATGCAACATCTTTCTTTAACCTTGGGAGTAACAATATGGGATTTACATATCAAAGTATTTGTATTAATGTTTTAATCTCAAAGACACCTAACCTATAATGAAATGCATCACTCCTTTTTTTCAAGGTTATCGCCAAGCTTTAAGTTCATTAATTGACTAGCATACACTCCCTATGTCTCCAATTTTTGGTCCATCGTTCTATTCTAACCGAGTAAAAAACTAGTTATGTATAACTTTAAATCGGTAATAAATTTTATATTCAATATGGATCTTGTTTAATATATCTCTATTAGTTCTATAAGACAATGTTTTTAAAATTACGTAAAACAATGTAAATTACGAGATATAATCAATTGAAAAAATAGCACGAACTCTCAAAAGGACAAATAAATTGGGATGGAGAGACTACATAATGATAAAACTACGCGCACTCATGAGAAAGTTTTTGACACCAGCATTGTCGAGAGAGATAGAGAGTCAAAATGCATTCTCCTACAGTTACCAAAAAGCAAGGCATAATCCAATTCCCACCATTTCTTGACTTCTTTCTTTTCTTTTCTTTTCTTTTTTGAAAATATATTTTCTTGACTTGATATCTTTTTTTTTTTTGATATTTATGAACAAGATCGTCCCATTAACATAAAAGTGCTAAGGACACTATCGGTCCAAAAATACAAACAAAACAACAAAAAAAAGCTGCTCAGCTCCGATATTGGACCCAGTACTCCGCTCGTGAAGGTGGGTGGATAATGGATCACCAATGGATCTTGCTCCCACCACAGTATCAGCACTGGATCTACCTTTTGACTTCTTCACTGCCATTGGAGAGCTCACGAAGCCGCTGCCCAAATCGACCTACTTCAAGAGCCAGTACAATGTGGGTATTGGATCAAACATTTAATTTCATCCGACTATGGGTACCAAGTACCAACAAGTGGCATACAAATTATTTACAGATGGTGCATGGAGTAAGAGCATCCTCGTCGAGGGAGGAAAATCCCCCTGATGGATATTTTGTTGAGTCAAATGCAAAAAATACCCCCACATCAGGCTCAACAAATGTAGGGACAATTTGCAAAAGTTATAACTTTACTACAATGCCTCAAGAATTCTAGCAAGGCACTATTTGTAGGTTATCCTTTATTTTAATATTTTACTTATACCTTCAAGTCTCACATATGTCATTTCGCGTCCCACATATGCCTCAAAAACACATTCGGTAGCCTTGTGGTTGTGTTTTCAAAGCTGGATATTTTGAAATTACTCCTATTAATATTCGATTGAGCTCATTTTTTACATGGGCGTTCAAAATATTAAATAAACATACCCTTACAAAAATCAGCTCAATTGGATATCAGTAACTGGTAGGAGTGTATTTTTATAGATTTTTATCTTATATACATTGTATTTTTTCAAAAAATAAATTCACATTATAATTTTTTATTTTTTTCTCCAATAATATTGGTATGATAAAAAAATATGTGTTCAACATTTGTAATTATTTTAAAAAGTAGAAGTAGAAAAAAAAATAGTTTAATACAATAATGTTATAATAAAGTGTCTAATGGTGTGTGATTTTGGAAAAGTAGCTAACTAAAGTATAAAAGGTTTTTTTGAGATTAAATTTGGTCCAAATTTTGCTAAGGCTGATAAGGATACCCTTAGTCGGTGTCACACAAATGATCCAAGTTGTTCAATAATTTTGCAAAATATATTTTTGGGTTGGTCTGCAAAAAAATGAACTCGGGGACTCCGCCATCCCTCAGGGAGAGTATAGCCGGCCGACCCCGTCCAAATGTGTTTTGGACGGTCCAGATTTGAGAGGTGCTGAAGGATGTCTTGAAGAGTCCCCGGATCCCAAAAAAATTGACTCTTTGATATCATTCAGGATTTTAAATTATGAATAAAAAAACAAAAATGATAGGTACACACCCTCTCAACCACTCCCCACCACACCCTCTCTCACATGTGTGATGAGGCTCACCCGGTGGGTCCCAGTGGATCCCAGTGGGCCCCACCACACATGTGAGAGAGGGTGTGTTAGGGAGTGGGTGAGAGGGTGTGTACCTATCATTGTTCATAAAAAAACAAAAATTGAAAGGTTAGATGAAGTGTTTGCAAATATCCAATTGAGCTGATTATTATAGAGCCACCCAAGAATAAATATTTGAAAATTAATTATTGAATCGCTCCAATCATCATCTACGTGGGATGTTACGTCAGTACCAGTAGCATTTTGGCCAACACAAAGCGTCAAGATTTTGTTATCCAAAATCCCCATCAGAGCATTTAATTGGAAGCCACATACACCAAATGTCAATAAAAAATAGTCCTCTCCCTCTATCCTCACCCACAAGCCACACAACAAAGATGAAACGAACGAAAGATCAAAAGGTCACAGTTCCATTGCCACACAGTGTGTGAGTAAAACAGCAACTTCTTCTTTTCTTGCACCCAAAAAAATGCAAATATCTGCTGGCCAATATCCCGTTTGCAGTGCCAAACTTCCAAAGCCTCAGTGCTCTTCTTCCTCTATCTCTCCTCCTCTCTTCTTTTACTCAAAATCTTGTATTCATTGCTACTTGCTGCCCTCTTTGGTCTTGAAAAATATACCCACAAGTAGTGTACAATGCATTGATCAAACCAGACCAAGAAAACATAGGAATGTTGGTGCCATATTTGCTTCTGAGGCTGAGTCTCAGACCAGTACTGCAGAAACAGGTGGTGCAGAAAGATGGCTTCTTGAACCTGTAGGTCAGTTTTGCCCTCTGATTATACAATCTTGAACAAGCCCCATACATAATTTGCTTTTGCACATTTTTCATATTGCTGGTGTTCTCAAAGGGGGAGGATCCTCTTGCTCTTTCTAGGCTCTTTTTGGCCCAATTTGATGATCGGAGACCTTCTTTTTTAGAGTTCGTGATATCAACAATCGAATATCAACCAACACACGATGGCAACACATTTATCTTGAGTTAAATGAGTTTGATCAATGTGCTAATTGTTGGGATTTTTTGCCCATATGAAATTCTTTGGAAATTGGAAAAAGAAAAATGAAAGTCGAAATGTGATGATAATTGGCATGGTGTGTGTGTGTACGTGGGAATTGGAAAAAAAGAAAGGAAGAATTTTGAATGGCATTAATTTGCCTTGGAATGAGAATTGTTTTGGTGGTGATAAATGACTTGTTAGCCGGGAAGTTCTCGAGCAGTGAAGAGGCAAGGTAAGTTGACCAATTGGCAGCCTATATGTGCATGGTTTCGGTGGAATTGTAATTGGCTTTGGAAGATGCATTTGTGGTGAAGCTTCTTGTGGGAATTTCAAGAGTCAGCCATGCCATGTATTTATAAGTAGTGCATGTGTGCCGTGTGTTTTGTAGAAAAAGGAGATGTTAGGATTTTCGCAACCCCACAACATCCCTACGGATCTTGGAAACAATGAATCACAGAACAAAAAATCAAGTAATCGTGCGTAATGGAAAAACGGAAAAGAAACGAGACACAGATATACGTGGAAAACCTCAATGCGAGGAAAAACCACGGGAGCCACACCAGTCCACTATGAAATCGAAATCAAGAGTACAAGTCTTCTCGCAATCCCTCTCAGATCTGCGTTTTCTCTCGCTCTGAAAACTGATAACCCTAATTACACACTAACAACGAAATAATTAGGTCGGGCCTATGGCCGAAATTACACACCGAGGTCCCTCAAATATCGTTTTCGCTACAGTCCGGAGTCAGGGGCTCCCGCCCCCACCCCCGGTACTGCTGAAGGTTGTCTGCACCCCAACAGGAGAGAGAGGAACAGAGAGCAGAGAAGAAAGAGAGAGGGTTGTGTGTGCCGTGTGGGTTAGAGGGCAGCCCCTGCGGGGGTTTGCCGAGCACACCAGTCAGGAGATGAGATGAGAAGAGTGAGAAAGAAGAGCAATGGAGAAGGGCATGAGGGAGGGCAGCCCGTGGGGGGTTTGTTGTGCGCTCCGGTTGTGGATTTGAGAGGAGAAAATGTGAGGAAAAATAGAGTGTGGGGTGAGTGAAAAGCATTGTATAGAGCCAACTGTTAGGTGCTCTTTGGGTGGGTTTTTTCACGTCACATTGTATTCTCTATTTTTCCAAATATAGTGGAATCTCTCTCTCTCTCCCGTGGAGGTAGGCATTGAGGCCGAACCACGTAAAATAGTGTCTTGTGTGATTTATGCTTGATTGTTTATCATTATTTTATTGCGCTTCCGCTGGTGGTGAGATTGGGGTGTTAAATCCCCGACACTAATTTATATATTATAAGATGAATGTTTTCAAAGAACTCTAACACATATGATTGATTCTAATCGCCGAAGTGAAAATTAAAGGTTGCAAAAGTCTAGTCCCACGTATGGGACCAGAGAGGATCACTTCCTACTCCAAAAAAAATTGTTCCATATTCCAGATGCAGATTTTGCTTGGTCTGGCAATCATGAATTTTCACATAATTTGGAAGGGTTTTACTCTCGTCGTTTTCACTCTGAAACTGTTCTTGATATCGAGATAAAACTAATCATGGTGCTCTAGTTCTCAATAGTCAATACATAACACAATTGTTTTTCTTCTGTGGTTTTTTGCTGTACAACAACAATAACAGTACCTATGTGATCCCAAGTTGTCATGGGTATGGGTGGGCCGGCGGGGTAGGACAAAAGACAAATCTAAATTGTGGCAATATGCACGAAGTCGCTGCTGTGGTATTTTAAATATAACTCAGAATTATATGTGTTTCATTCTTCACGTTCCAAACTCTCTTGGAATACCATTTGGATATAGCTTCTTTGCTCTTTAACTGTGCCTACCATTTAAGCACAACAGTACATGATGCTTGTGTTTCAATTGGACTATATAGGTGATGGAGACACAAGACACATAGGTTTTAAGGTCTCAATGCCAGGTGCATTTGAAATAGCTTCAGTAAGTTCTTCATTTTCTGTATTTTGGTACTGATTTCCTTAATTTATGCAACCATTTTAACTGGAAGTTGTGGTGATTCTTCAGAGTGTAGTGACCATTGGGCGTCTACCAGAGAAAGCAGATATCGTTATTCCTGTTGCAACAGGTACTCAGAACTTTCCAATTACTGTGATCTGCAATTTGACAAACAAAAAATAACACAATCTTCAAATTATGAATATGATTTAAACCAACAACAATTTTCCCTTCGGGTATTACTGGTACTTTTCATTTTTATAGCGCGATTCATTTGGATTTTTCTTTTGAACCTAAAAACAGTATCAGGTGTGCATGCGCGTATTGAAAAGAAGGATGGGGTTCTGTTGGTCACTGATTTGGACAGCACAAATGGTACTTTTATCGGCGAAAAACGGCTTAAACCAGGTGTTGCTGCTCCAATATCATCGGGAAGTTATCTCACATTTGGTAAACTCTCTAACTTGTCCCTGTTAACTTGGTTTATTTTTCCACTTGAAATCACCATGAGACTAAAGCATTACGCCTCTATTTTTGTTTTTTTTCCCTTTTGGTAAATTAATTCATTTCGCCAGAAGAGCAAGAAAGCAACAAACCAAATTGGGGCATGAACACAATCTCAACTAGACAACCTACACAGCTGCCACAACACAAACACCCAAAGTGGGACGGGAAAAAAACCCAAAACTATCCAAAAAACTATCGAAGTGAGTTATTAACCCTAAACACTTTAGAAGGAAGGAGCCAATTCTGACAAAGAGTTCTATTCTCGGCATTAAAGCACAGAGAATGGCAACTTTGTTGGCCCATGAAAACTCCATCTTCAAGGGGTCACAATATGAAGAAGCTTGTAAAGAGCATTTTTAGATATCAAGCTTACTAGGGAGAAAACCAACCTTTCTATTAAGCCTCAGAAGTCTTCCCGAAAGTCTTCTAAGTAGAAGCTAGAGTTGGATTCCATCTTCCAAGGGTCTGTTTCTATACTGTCTTAATTTACGGTCTTAACATAGCATATTCTTTTTCTGGCTTTGAAGTGTTTACTTGTTCGGAATGGTTTGCTCAACCATCATCTTGTTTGCCCCATGGAGGCGTGTATCGAGCCCCAACTTAGATATTTTGTTTCTTTTGGTTAATGTACACGTTCCACCAAAAAATTGCACAGCTTTGTTCTAACTCAGCAAAGAGAGCATCCCTAACCAAGTTCTCATCCTCAGCCTTCTTTTAAAGAATGAAGTGTATAGATGAAGACACAGAGCTTATAAATTGGTTTTTAAAACCCTTTCCCTTTCCTTTGTTGAGAGAACCTGAGCTCTTCTCACCTTAGGATCAAACTGAAAAGGCCCTCGAGTGATTCGATTCTCCAGAAGCACTGTATTGCACAAAGCTGCAGAAAAAGGACACTCAAATTATAGGAGAGTTGGATTCCAGACCTATGGCACGACACAAAGTGAGTTTCTCCCCAAATGGCAAGCCACTCTATGAAGCTCCATCTAAGAACATTCTTGCCAAACCACATGCACCAATGCCAGGGTTGAATATCTTTCTTATCCCTAAAAGCTTCCCAAACAGGTTTAACTGAGAACTGCCCATGGGAAGAAGGAACCAATTCCATCCTATCCAAAGATGTCAAAACAAGATAAGTATCAAGTCGAGATTTCTTAATTTACTTGTCGTATCAGCATACATATCGCAAATCATTATACGTTACTAAGAGTAAATATATGGTAAAACAAAAAGTTCTAGGAATTGATGATACAAAATTCTAGGAATTCAACCATATAACATGGTCCAGTAACAAAATATATGGTGTCATGTATGGCATATCGCATCATGAATCGTACCGTCACAAAAAATAATTTATTTAAGACTAAGATACGTTTAGGTATACGTATCAGTTTCCCTTCTATCTGATGTAGAAATAAAATCAAACTTGTGTAGTACGCGAATCTTGATCTCTGAAATGGCCCCTATCTCTTTGCCTAGGCCAATTTCAGGAGCCCTGCCCACTAATAGAGGAATACTTTGGCTCTTAAAGATCTGCCCAAATTCATAGCCACTCTATCCACCTATTTCTAAGATAAAGCTCCAAGTGGATGCCCGTTGTCATTCCACCAGAAGGTGTCCCTACCATCCCCGATGATGTACTTAACAATTGGTTGGTATTTTTTTTTTTTTTTTTGGGATAATTAATTGGCTGGTATTTTCCGGTCCAGTGAGTTTGAGAACTTATCTAGTAACCCCGAAGCATAAGCTAGGATATGCACACTCCACAAGCTCTGATATTTCGATTATATATGCGTGCACCCACTTGGCCTATAGAGAATTAGCCTTTATATCTAAAGCCCGTGAACATCTCGTATTAGATCCCGTACCTTTAAAGATATAACACGTATAGGGCCTCCTTCGTTATTAGGCACATACAATATCACTCAACTCACCTTTGCACCAGAGTGTTTCATATCAGCTCCTTGTCATAAGAAAGCACCAAGGACACATTCTATCTCCTTGAGAGTTTTTTTTTTTTTTTTGGTAGAAGAACGAAAAATGGAGCTCCAATAAACCTGTATGCTAAAAAGGACTCCTCTAAAGTCAAAAACTAGAAAATCTGCTATTTTTGGGGTTTGTGATATTCAAAACCTGATATTTGTGTTTTAGTGTTTTCTTTACAACGTGGTTGTGATAGAAGAAGATGGTATAGCAGAACCGTTACATGTTGATGGAAACCAAAAATAAATTATATTAGTTGCAAATAAATTCCCAATTTCAGCATGTAGAATGTCCTTGTTTCTCAAAATATTTTCTAGTCACCAGCTGCTGTGGCAGAATCAATCAGCTCAAGATGTTTTCCGAAAACAAATTGGATACAAAGCATGTTTATATTCTCTAGCACATTAAACTTTCAATATATTGGTGTGGAAGATAATGGCCTGCTGAATATGGATGTGTGCGTGTGGTAGCTGTACACATGCATGCATATAATCTTTTGATGTGATCAAGAACATATAGAAGTTCATGCTTTTTAAAAATCAACCAAACAAAACTTACTGATGCTTAAAACAATTTGATTATCAACAGTTGTATATGGTCTGGAATATATCTAGTAAAATTCTCGATGATTCATGAGGCTTGTTTTACAAGGTTTTGCTAGTCTGCTGTCTGGGCTCTGTTTTGGTGTTGGTTTTGTATGTTGTAGGGCTTTCCCTTGCAATGAGTTTAGGGGTCTTGCAGCTTTTGTGATGGAGATAGGAATAGTGGTCATATTTTTGCTTTCTTGACTTTGTTGTTGAGTTAGTTTGTTTGCTTGGTTTCATGGGTATGCCCCGGTGGTTTTGTTCCTTGTTTATTGCGATAATATCTGAACTTACCAAAAAAAAATTGATTATCATACAAAGTTTTTAGCTTTAAGTGGATTTCTTGTTGCAGGGGATACCAATCTAGCAATTTTTCGTGTTTCAAAGCTTGAGAATATTGAAGTTTCTGGAAAATCAGAAGAATCTGAAGCTAAAGCTGAGGACAATTCAGTGTCCACAGGCTAAAATCCTGCTGTGAGGAGGAGGGTGCTTTTGGGATAATGAAAAAGGGTTTTCCCAAATATCAAAATGATTGATTCTCTTTAGAAGGGTGTAAGGATAAATGGGACTGAAGAGACTTTTATTTTTGTTCATATAGAAATAGAATCACTCTTTTCAAAACATCACCCAAGTATATAAAGCAAAGGTATGCTGCCTATGCCTACTTTGGTTTGACAGCAACTTCAGACCAGATATAGCTTTCCACCAGATATAGCTAAACTATGCCCCATATCTAATCAATGGAAATCAATGTGCCCAATACAGCAAAATTTTGCTAGGGTTTACAGCCTGGTAATTGCAAAACTCAACATGCCTAGTTCACCCAAAAACAAAACAAAAAAAAAACCTCCCAAAAATTAACAGCCCGGTAATTTACAAATTTCCAAGTTACAAATCTTCCTTTGCCAACCCCAAACGCCCGCCATTCACTTTCTAGAGTTTGAGAGTGCTCCCAGTCAGCATGAGGAAGTTTTCCATTTGCTGCGGCACTCAACTGCAGAGGTAAATGAACATTGTGACTTCAGCGCTCAAGGTAAGTTTTTGTTTTTTGGGGTGAACAAGTTTTTCTTTTTGGGGGTGAACAAGGCAAGTTTAGTTTTGTAAATTACTGGGTTGTGAACCCTAGCAAAGCTTTGCCGCCTATATTCACCGGATATAGCTTTTCACCTAAAACTAAATGACTTCCTATATCTTACTCCTATATCTTTTCCCCTAAAAGATTAGTAGTTGAAGACACCATCGAGCTGAGAATTAGGAACGAATTTGAAATCAGCTTGAACAAAACAGTCACTACAAATATCATATATCCAAAGGCCAAAACCACAAAAATAACTAGCAAAAGAGTTATCAATTCTTGGGAAGTTCTATTTTCTTGAAAGCAAATTGATTAAACAAAGCTAGTGCACTTGTGACTTTTATGAAGCTATTAAATTGCCCCATAGCTGAGGCATTACCTCTAGCACTAAAACCCATCCAAGCAGTTGTTTCCATCAATTATTGAGGCACCAACAATTGTCTGCAAATTGCTCGTGCGGCATATCCATCCCTCCTCACCCTTGTTTCTGCTGATGTGCTCAATTTCCTGAACAGCTTGACTAAGCTGCTCCACACTATCATTGATGTGGCCCAAGCAATCATTTACAACTTCCTCCTCAGTAGCCTACAATCCCTCAAATTTTGTCACCTTCACAAATTCCTCGGTCGATTTAGCCCTGGCCAAGCTGACCACCAAGGCAGTCTTTGCCACTTGATCAATGATTTGGTGGAGTTGGATAGAATAGCCCCAAAGAGACTGAAGACATAGCAAAGGATAGCTAGTGGCATTGCACGAGGATGCGATGAAGTTTACCAAAAAAAAAAAAGGATGCGATGAAGTTGGTAGAGGCAGAGTACTCACTGCCAAATAAACTAATGAGTGCTTCTGCATTGTCAATCATTTGCTCAGCATAATCTATTCGTGGTTTGCCAGCGGCCTCAAGCTTACCGTTCAAACCAAAATCCAAACAGACTTGTAAACAGCTCTCTTGATAACCCAATGCCCAGTCAAGCCAGATGTTCACATTGCTCAAGTGAGTCCAGAAGTCGTCCTGACTCATTGTTTCATTACCACCCATGTAATTGAGCTCCTGAACCGGTGTCCTAACCTAGTACTGGGTATTATCCATAAATTCCAAGAATTCATTTATAACGGCTTGATACTCTGTTCCCTGACATTTCTGTGGAGCATTTTGACAAAAACTTTGGTGGATGCAACACTGGCTAGGCTCTCGGACAAGGTGGAACGCACCAATTGACGCATGCTTTGCTCGAAACGCAGAGGACACAAGGCCTTGGAAGGAACAACATACCATAGAGGGAAATTAGTACTAGCCATTGGAGGGCGGTGGTCGGACTCACTACAAGCGTGTAGTGAGCATCCTAGTCGTCCATTTCTGCAATCAATGGTTTAGATATATTTGTTGGCTGAGCACTTTGTTTCAAACAATCACAAATTAGTAGAATTTAGTAAGAGGGTACGACATTTGTAAACAAGAAATTAATGATCTCCACACTTTGGTAAAGGATGAGATACAAAAGATTTAATTCAGGTGCAAGGGTGTGGTAAAGAGATATGAGAGAGAGATTGAAGGCAGAAATTGCGAAGTTGGAATCTGACAATTGAAACTACAATATGAAGTGATTTGGCAAATTAGCAAAAAATAAATAAAAATTGGCGCGCGCAAGAGAGAGAGCGCACTAATTCAGAATACAAAATAAATGCCAAACATACCAATTCATAGCACAAAGAAACTACAGATCACAGCGAAAATGTTGCCAAGCTTAGTCAAAGTTCTGAACATTCAGCACTACGAGAAGAATCACAAGTCTGTGCTCAAGTCCGGTAAAGGCCCGGGGAAATTACATTCTGAAAGCCACCAAAACTTTGATCAAACAGCCAAGGATTTAGGATGTGGGAACCCTATCGCCTCCGCATTCCTCGTCCACCACGACCACGGAAAGCAGCTCCACCACGACCTCTACCACCCATTGCACTCGCAGCAGCATCTCCCTGAGCACTTTCTGACTGCATTGCCAACATTAAATCATTACTGTAAAAACACCTGAATTCAATATATCCACAAGACAATTCAAGCACACATCAAAGATAAAATATCCAGATAATGACTCCCAGATTTTCCAGAAGATGTGGAAGAGGGAGCTGCATGCGCCATGGAGTTAAAAGTTAAAACTACAAAGTTTATGATTGGAGAGATAAGGAAGTCACTAGCATCAAGAAGTTCAGTGAAATTAATTTGACAACTATGTCAATAACCAGCCCATAAGAAGAATCTAGGGTCAACCCGCTAGCTTAGGCTGCGTTAACCCAGACAAAGTGAATTTCCAAAGCCATATCCATCAGCAAAAGGCTGGAGGAAGACCAACTTTTTATCTGGCCTTCCGTATGACCCATGTCCTTCCATTTTACATGTTCCTAATTCTTCATCGTCCGCCTACGTGCAATTTCTTCAAAACTGTCTAGCAGTTGACATCATTTTGATGCCCTTTCACTACTCTTAACCTACAAATAATATGTATTATCCTAAGAGGCACAGAAGAGGGACATGGATACGACACGACACGGGCACGTGGATAAGCTGTTCTCCAAAATGTTGGAAACTGACACGTTGGGATAAGGCTATAAAATATTGGCATGACTCGGGTGTAGATATCACCACAAGTATTCACAAGTTATGAAGGATTTAGATTGACAAGGACTAAGAATTTCTTAAAAAGTAGGACATGGGCATGGTTACGAACCCTCAAGAAAGCTTTAAAAACTTCAAAGTGAATTTAAGTATGATATGTCGTAAGAATTACTTTCACAACTTTGTATGTCATAGTGATAATTCAAATTACAAAATCTTTGATAATCGCATGTTAGCAAGTGTCCAAGATAACATTTATTTCTTAGTTATTAACGTCAAAGAAGTTGACATCAAAGGAGTGTCTGAGCAAAAAGAGTGTCGAACATGCGTCTGAATTAAGATTCTAATTCCCAAGTATGAACACACGAAAAAAAAGAGTATAGGACACGAGTCCAAAAGTGTACGAGTGTTAGTTTCCGACACGTGTTGGACAGTGACATGCCACCTTCTTTTAAGTGTCCATATTTCCAATTTCATTACCATAGCTGTTCCTAATTATTCAAGAAGTAGCTTGAGCAAGTTTCAAAATCCAAAGATCTCTGCTTCAAATAAAACTGCCTTTGTAGAATTTTGCTTGTGAAATGAGAAATAAGGGATACTCTCTACTTTCACATGTAAGGCTCAGCTTTACTTTCGGCAGTACTGGAGAGTCAACTTCTAAGAGAGCTCTTATCCAAGACATCATTCCACCATGATGGATTGGCAATCTCAGTACGATTGTCTCCATTCAAAACTATATTATGAGCAATTTCAATAGATTATCACTTTAAACAACGACTGAGAGATGTAATTGAAGCAGGTAGATAATCAAGCACCCAATTTAGATGAATTGACCATGTAATAGCCAATAGATATACTACTAATGTTGAAGTGAACATATTATTTATCCTTCTTATCTTCACAATAACAACTTCTAATGCTCAATAGCTGGCACCTTATGACAATACACTGCTACAAAAATGACACAGCAAAAGTATGGACGTTTTATCATGTTTTACACAACCAGAAAGGACACAATATCAATTTTGTTATATATTTCCGGCATTCAAGTCTACCACACTTCCTAACGAAACCAGTTTCAGATCTAGAATATGATTTTTGTGGCCTGCACAAATTCTTAAAACCATGACAACCACCATCAGCTCTTTGGGACTACTGCATGATACCAAAGAGAAGCAAGAAGTACTCCAAGAAGGAAACCGAACAAAACACCTAATCTAGCAATACCGAGATAATAATACAGCAGTTTGATCATGGTACAAACAGATCCTATGTGGAGAGAAATCAACTTAAAACAAAGAATACATACCTTTGGGTTTTTCACTGTCTCATCCACGCTTAAGACAAGGCAGGCTGCTTCAGTAGCCGCATTTATGGCATTGATCTGCAACAAAGGTTTCAAAGTCATCGTAAATGTTGAAAAGGCTAAAAAAATCAGCATTAAAGAAAAGATCAAAATCAAGTAAAAGCAGAAAGATACCTTGACTACTGCTGGCTCCCAAACAAAATTAGCATAATTATCAGCAATTCCACCAGTGTTAATATCCACCCCGTACAGTTTCCCCTCACCTGTTCAAAACCTTGTCAGCGTGGAATACAATATAGTATGGTGACTGTAATAGTGATGAATCTATTCAACCCACACCAGAGTCTATCCCAAATATCTACCAGGAAAATTGTTTTAATAGTTAACTCTTTATTCCCCATAACAAATCTGCATATCTTCTAAATTGCGTTCAAGTAAATAGAGTCAACTGACACATTTACTAAATTTCTGAAAGATATTACTTATCAGTTATCCTGCTAAAAAATTATCTCAAAACTTGACAAAGTAGAGGCAGTTTGCAATACTTTGCATTATTTTTTAAAAGTAGTTTTTAGTGACCTCTGTATGCACTCCGCCTATTGAAAGGGGGACGTTCAGCAACAAGAAAGAGGATGCCGGGAAAGTAGGTAACGATGGAGGACACAAGAAAGAGTTAAGTACTCCATTGTAACATAAAAGAGCATTTCAGAGAAATTAGATCCCACCAAAAGTTGAAACTACTCTGCCCAGCTGAAAATATGGAATACTAATCCAAATGCCTCCCAGCTACAAAAGGGATATAGAAGCACTACGCACAATCGCCTTGCTCAGCCCAATTCTTTGCTTCTTACTTTGGAGAGCCCAAGCCTCATCTCTTATTAAGTAAGCTTTTTCCTATGTCCTCAACAAAGGGAAGAAGGTTGCTTGATTTCAAGGGGGAAAAACATAAAGTCAAAGGTGCGCCTTGGCCTTGTATGTTTTCAAGAAGAAAGTGAAGGCATGTTAGTACTTTAATTTTCAATGACGGCAGAGCTTGAAAGGCAAAGGGATCTTATCGGTGCAAACAGTGCCAGTTGTGCGGAGCTAGATGCTTGTGCTACCAACAGGTGACTGCAGTGGCAGTGGCAGTGGCGACTCCAAGAGTTTGGGAGTATGAGGTTATTCATAAACATCAATATTCCTACCAAAATATATACAATTGTTCAAACAATCAAACAGTTAATATCCTAAGTATATGCAATTCCCAAACCTATTAGACTTTCATGCTTTACACCTTAAGCAATATATGTGTAAATTATTCACATATAATAATTGTATCTCGGGTAATGATTTTCACACCCCCTATTCCTATAAATGCACTCACTTTTGTCTTTTCATGACAAAATTACACAAAAATTCACTATAAGACAAAGAGGGGGTTCATTTATAAGAACATGGGGTGTGAGAATCATTTTTGTTATCTCTATTTAAATAATAGTTTCTCAATCCCAACTCAGATTCTTTACATTTAATACTAATAACCCTAGAATACTCGAAGTAAATCAAAGCAGTAAATGCTACACTCTATACCAATTTGATGCTAAATGTCCAAAAGAGATGAGAGAGAAATTGGCGAGGACTTTGATCCACTACGCGATGGACAGATGAAGAGAGAACAGAGTGGTAAAGAGGAACTGGTCATTTTTAGTTTGCATTTTGTCAATTTAATTTTATGTGGTTTTTCAAAGATCGAAAAATTATCTAGTGCAGTGATACCACCAAATCGGTTTTAGTCTTCGTTTTGTAGTAGACTGGTAAATAATCCAGTGTGGTGACACCATCAAATGGGTTTTATTTAGCCTTTCGTTTTGTATTCTTTTGGAACTTTTCGTGGGTTTCGAAGATTGAAAATTTATCAAGGGTGGTGTCAACATTAAACTTGTTGGGGTGTTGACACTTGTTGGGGTCATTTACAAATTTAGAAGGAAAATTAATCATTATAGTGATTTGTTTTTTTCCTGTGGGGTCGCCAACCCCACTCCCTACAATGTGGCGTCGCCACTGCCTAGCGGTAACTAGCATGTTACTCAAAGCATAAAGAATCTAAAGTTATTCCCTCCTACTTAATGCAGGAGCCTTGACTTGGGCATTGTACTAGTGCTTAAGGCTCGGCTCCTTTATGCCCCGGCCACAAGGCCCAAACCTATCACAAATCAAGGAATGAATCAATTCTACAAGGACCCACCAGTGAGAATTGGGCTTAGAGCCGCCCAATGTCTGTTGCCAGCCAGCAGGCGGGTGGCAATCAACAAAGAAATGGTCAACACATTCCAGCCATAGTTTTCTTGTAAACAACTGTCATCAAGAGTTCCTCAGCATAGAAAAATGACTCGCAACCCAAAAATTCTTATTGTGGTGTTATGGTAGCTTACTGGACATAAACCCAAAAGTTATTGTAATCAAGCAAAAGGCCTAGTAGGGGAAATTATTGGAACCCCCTGGACAGCATTCGACTCGATATGCTCTTATGACCACATCAGCAGAAAAAGGGTAGCAAGTTCCCATTCAAAACAAAATAACAGAATGAACAAAGATTAAAACAAGGCTAACCAGATTGTAGTGCATGTTTCTGTCTCAGTTTGTTCAGCACATCAGTCGCATCAAAACCAGCATTGTTACAGAGTTGTCGTGGGATAACCTGTAACACACGAGGTGCGTAGTGCACATATTATCATATGAAATTTTTTCAAGTTGTTCAATAAACCCCGGAAACTTCACTAAAAGTCTAAAAGGAAGACCAAGAACCAATTTCGAAACATGTTTCACAAGGAAGTATTATATTACCCTCATTGAAGGGGTAACATGTAGTAAATAGCAACAAAGTCGGTCTGACCGGGAACACAAACATATATTTAGCATTGATTTGCATCAAACACACAATAGCGAATTTATAGCCTTCTACATGTGTGTGAGCAAACCATTATGGCAGGAATTAATAGTAGAGCCCAATAAAATCAAGCTGTAGCATTTAGTGACAGGATCCACAATAATTTTGATTATGCAGATTGCATACAGGATTGCTTCAAAAGTCATAAGCTAAATAGTAGGGTGGTAAGGCAAACCATCTTCAAGCAAATAAAACAGCAAAGCCTAGTAATAGCTACCTCTAGAGCTTTAGCGTAAGAGTTAATAAAAAGCTGAGACTTTCCAGCTATTGTCCGTGCATGCTGCTCAAATACCGGCTTATCTCCATCTGCAACCAAAAATTACAGTTTCAAACATCAACTCAGTGCACTCACATTTTACAAAACCAACATCTCTCAAGCAGCGATAAGATCGTACATCTATGGCACCGCCACCAGCCACAACAGTAGAATTCTTCAAAGCTCGTCTAACAAATCATGATTGCATCATGTAAACTCTGCTCAGCTTCCTCAATGAACTGATTGTTTTAGACAAAAAAATTAGGGTCATCATTATCTGCAACGGACACCTATACTTTGGTTGCGCACTTCAAATACAAAAGAATGCTAACATACCTGATCAGCCCCACCGCGGAGAACTATAGTGGCTGTCTGACCAGATGGGCTGGGCACCCACTAAGTATGTTAAACTGCTCATTTCCAACTTGTCTCTCCTCAAAGAGCCCACAAGATCCAAGAACCTACAAACCAATCAAATCTCAACAACTTCAGTTGGATTGAGAGAAAAAACGCAAGCAGTTTCAAACATATTGATTACTCTAACAGCCAAAGTGCCAGGTGGTTGAGTGTCTTAATTTTCTAAAACCATGAGATAAGAGGAGGGGAAACCTCATCGATGATGTTATTAACAGATGTCTGTACTGTTCCACCTGTTGCAGCTGCAACTCGCTGCAGATCCTCTTCAGCAACTCGACCCGCACAAAATATATCTCGATCTGCAAAATACTGATAAAGAAACCAATAACTGGTGCTGTGGTTATTGACCAATCCACTGAACAAAAGAAAACTGCTAAGCACGTTGTCAACAAATAAAAATTACAAGCGAGAAGTGCAAAAACTACAAAAGCAAGAGAAGGTTAACAAACTAACAGCAACATGGACTTTTGTCCTTTTCTCCATGCCACCACATTAATATGACTGAGACAGTGCCAGAGTGCACTTTTCAGTCGAACTCTCTTCTCCAAAAAGCCATCTTGCCACACCTCACAACAGATTCTGAACTGGAATTTATGTCCAATGACAACATATTTTCACACAGCCAAATCTAGTTATAACTAAAAAAACAACCGTCGGGTTTCTAGACAATGAAACAGAAATAAACCATAACTAACAAACATGTTTTTGATATATCTACGCACGATCGGAATCAATATTTAGATGCATTTATAAAGGGTAAAGTAAAAAACCTGTGTGCCTAGATCACCAATAGCCAGACGTGAAAGCACAATTTTGGCCCCACTTTTCACACATTTGTCCAACTTATCGTAAATTATATTCCATTCTGCATCAACAATTGACTGATACTGTGAAGGATCTGAAAGTCTGCATCAAGAAAGACAATCCATCAGGTATGCTGTGCAACAGTTCTCAAGACATGAATGCCCCTACAATAACCATACCTTATCTCAGCATTTTCTTTTTCTGATTTTAGCTCCAATTCAATGTTCAATAGGAGAATTTTGGGTATGACAAACTTCTTTGGTTGCTGTTCAAAACCAGCGTATGAGAATGTCTTTTTGAAGGCAACGCCGTTTACAAGGAAGGAGTCCCGCATGTTACCTCCTGGAACCTATATAAACGAGACTAAAATCAATTAATACAGGTATTTGGATCAAAAGTGTCAAAAGTTCTTGCCACTTAATGATCACCTACACACTATATACTACAAAACAAATACCAAGATCTGGATCTTAAAAGGACGTATAACGATCTGAATATAGAGTTACAGGAATTGCTCTCCATAACAATGATGCAATTCATCATGCAAAGTAACTTTAAAACAAAAACTCCAAGTGACAAAATTCCAGATACTCGGCAAAATATAGTTTCGAAAAAGACCACATGTGTACATGTTAAAAGATGACAATGAGACAACTAAATAACTATCCAGAATTATAATGCTGCCCAACGAAAAATGTGATTACCTTCTTGATTCCAATCATATTTAGCCTGTCATCAGTGCCAATTGCAAGGACAGCATCCACAACCATAGAAGCAAAGAACTCCTTTTCTCCACCAATAAGCTTTGAAGATAAGGTCGTAGCAGCACATTTGGCAAGTAAACTTTTCTTTTCTTCTCGACTTTTTCCTTCTATGCTTTGGGCTAGTTCTTTGACCATCTCAATTGCCTATTGTAATTATGTGATATCAAAGATGCATAAGGACAAGGCCTTCCAACATGCCGATAGAAAAAGAAGAAATATGTTCAAGAAAAACACACCAAATATGCTGCAGTGCAAAAACTCCGGATTACATTTTGAGGGTGGACCCTGTCCTCAATAAAAGGCTTGGCCTCCTTCAGAAATTCCCCTGCAAGCAGAACCACAGTAGTAGTTCCATCACCAACCTGCAACGAAAATATGCACAAAATCAATGGACTTATAACTCAAGAGCTTCATAATGAAACTTCGCAATAGACGTCAACCATCAAGTTTTATATTGCACCCAAAACAAATGAGATTCTCAACCCCATAAATCCATGATCCAAGATCCAAGCAGGAATACAGAGACAAAGATAAAGGAAAACAGTCCAAAGACAATTACAAGTTTCCCTTCGTGCCTCTTCGTACTTTGGACAGAAGAAGCATTTCAGGAAAACAAGAGTGAAATAATTAACTTCATCTTGTTCCTTCAACTTTTCTCTCCTCATTACTTTTCCTCATTCTCTTGGTTAATCATGCTCATATTTTACTTCACCTTTCCTTTGACACCAACCAGAAACACTATTAACATCAATTCTTATGATAGACATAAAATTTCCCTCCTTATCTCTTCCCTTCCACAAGCTCCAAATAGCCAAAGTTGTATTAGTATAAAACTCCAAATGAATGTTTGTCAAACGCATGCAATTTCAAAAGGAAATGCAAATGTTGAAAGATACCCATCCACATTGTCATTGTCGCTATTGTCTTCAGAAAACAGCATATAATTATGCGTGACTTTTGTGCAACACAGCACAACTATACATGAAATACAACAGCAAGGGTCTCAAATTCCCATAACACTGAAATAGAATTAGCCTCAACGTTAAAAGACAACAGCATGAATGCAACTGATCTGCACAGTGAACCTACACCGATTCATTGCCTATAACACCTGCAGCAGCAAATAAAAGCAATAGTACTTATGATTATACCTCAGAATCCTGTGACTTGGCAATATCAACAAGGATCTTAGCAGCTGGGTGAACAATGTCAATAAGTTTCATGATGGTGGCACCGTCATTCGAAATGGTGGTATTGCCTTTCTCGTCATGGATCAGCTTGTCCATACCCCTTGGCCCGAGCGTGGTGCGCACAACATCTGCCACAGCCATGCACGCGTTTATGTTGCTCACTAGTTGTGCCTTCCCTTGGGACGTGTCTGTCCCTTCCTTCAGCAATATGATCTGAGGTTGCTGTTATTTCCATTGCCACCACAACCAAAACAACAGTAGAATAAGACAAAACAGAAACATAAAAATCAGAAAAATTGGGAAGTGAAAGGACACCATTGTCCAACTTCTCGTCCGCTTGGTTGCCGAGAAAACAGAGGGTAAGGAAAAACAACATGATTAGGAAAAGTTTGTTCAGCAACATGCTCTCGTAATTTCACCAACAACTATAAACGACGCAGATTAGTACTCACTTTGTCACCAAATGTTGGTCCATCTTGGGTAGTCATAGCACTTTCTAACTGAAACATCATACTTCCATGAATTATTTTTCAAATTTTCCCATGCCGTTCACTTCAAAAGTTATGACTGAGATTGTCTTATACTATTATTGAAAAAAATGGAACAAATTTCGATGGAAGTACATTATTTTTTGTATCGCAGAAAGTGGATAAGGCTATTCAACTGAACCAACAATTGGGACCAGAGGGACTGAAAGTTGTCCTCTATTCCGGTACCCACTACTCCAGTGCCTGAGAAAATAGCGACAAACAAAAAGGAGGCTGACATTTGATACACTCGAAGTAATGTAGTAAGCTAGTTTTGAATTTTCTCATAAACAATACCACAAGTTTTGACCTCTTACATTCTCTCAGCAATCATAGAAAGAAATTGCTGAACCTAAGTTGCACAGAACGGGAGCAGGAGCGGGGGCGGGAGCGAGTGCGTGGGAGCGGGGGTATGTAAAAGCTCCCTAGGTTGGGAGCGGCGAGGTAATTCTTGATGAATAGATAAATAAATAAATAATATATATGTGTGTGTGTGTGTGTGTGTGGATAAATTTATATATATTTATATGTATTGTACATATGTTTTATAGTTGCAAAAGGAGTATGCATATAAACATTTTATATATAAATATGAGTGAGAAATGACATCCTAATAGAATTTTTTATGCCAGATATATGAACTAAGAACGTAGATATGTAATAGAATGCAAGATGAGAAAGAGAAAGTCCTAAATCTCTCTTACTTCTTTTTTCTTTTTCTTCTTCCTTGCATATATTTGGAAAGAGAAATGGGAATTTCGTTCTTAAGATTAGTGTGGAAGCTCCCATCCTATTTAGGAGCGGGTTACCATCTGGATGGGAGCGAGCTCCCATCTCGGGAGCGCGGAATCGAGCTCCCGTCTAGGGAGCGCACCCATGTTAGCAGGATCCTGCAACTAAGTGCTGAACGCTAACAATTCAAACACATGTATATAAACATTTTCGTCCATTTGGATTTTCTCAGTAGCAACACTGACAAGTAATCACCTAACATTTCTCAACAATCTATCGGAGCATTCCTGGATCAAACATTAGTGTACAGTAATGGTTCACACAAAAATATTTTCATTTTGTCAGTAAGAACGACTACAAGTTTCTACCTCTTACAATTTCTCAAGCCGATCAGAGCACAGGTAGAATAAGTGGTACGTTACACTAGGAGCTCATACGCAAGTATAGATAATTGTTTATAGAAAGAGAGAGAAAGAGTACCATCATAGCTGTCATTGTGAGTGGCTTATAGAGAGAATACGGGGTTGTCGGATTCCAGCAAAGAAGGAACGGCGGCGAGTAGATCGTGAACGGCGGTGCAGGGGTTAGGGTGTCGGTCTTTCACTGTTTGGCTCCTGCTTTGGGATTTTTCGGCAAACTACTCCCGTTTACAGAACATATTGGCGAAGTACTTCTGTATTCAAACATTTTGTAAAAATACTCTTTAACGCGATCAGACATCGCCCTAACTATTATGAAACGCGATCCATAACCGCGTTTTATAGCGGCGTCCACCTGGCAGCCACGCCTGTGCCAAGTGGCAACCCCATATTACCATGTGTGCTCCACATTGGAACCGCATTTTGTAATTGCGTTTTATTTGGCGATTTTTTTTAAAAAAATTAATGCAAAATCCTGTTTTAATTTTAAAATTGCAATACATAAAGACAAAATTGCAAAATAAAAAATGTTTTATTTCACATTTGATAATTGTTACAACGAGAGTGTCACAACATTTGTACAGTTTGATAATATGCAATTTATCGTGTCGTTCACCGCCTCAAGATAGCCGAATGAGAATTATATGGGTGTCGTAAAAAATATATCAGACTCAGGGGAACTCATAGGGGAAAGTATTAGGGAATAAATAATACTCTCCCACATGCCCGGTCCTCTCCAACTTGCCTCATGTGGGTGGATCTTTCTTGAGGGGCGGGGGAGTGTCTTGCATGTTGTGGATCATTGAATCGCTCAACCCGACAGCCTACCATTATAGGATGTGTCTTATCTATATGGTAGCTCCGGCAGACGGAGGAAAACTAACCCACCGGAAGTTTGCTCCCTAAGACCCACTTGTCTTACCTATATGGTAGTTCTAGGAAATGGTTTTTGTTATTTTATTATTATTATTTTTTTGATCGGCTAGTGCCATAGAATGTTGCGGAGGGGAAGAGCATTTTTGAAACGCGCTATTGGACAGAAGAGGTAAAAAATTCACACGGGTTGGAATGAGACTCAAAATGGCTAATGCACCTAATTTATACGCACTTTCAAACACAATTTGGGATTGCGCTATGCAGCAATTATTGGGGAAAAAACGCAATTGTCAATTGCGTTTCCAAATCTGACAATTTTGTCACGGGTAGAGGCGTGACAAATGCTCTCTGACAACTTGGTGGACTTTTGCCTGTTGCCCCAGACCAAAACGCTATACCATATCGCGCTATTAGGGTTATATAGCGCGTTTCTCAATTGCGGTATTATTCATTGTAACGCAATTATGAATTGCGTTTTATTTATTTATTTTTTTTGGTTACAGGATTAAAAATTGGAAACATAAAATCGAATTTCATTAAGTTTTTTTTTTTTTACATTTCAAATGTGTTTTAACTTGTGAGTTAATCAAATAATTTTTTTTTACATAAACATAAATTGCTGATTTTATTAACTCTTAGATGATGAATTTTGTTTTTTTTCTTGTCTTTTTTGCGTACTTACTGGAAGCCCACACAATCTATGGCTGATACGGTACAAAAATAAATGGTACACATTTCGAATTTTTCAAAGATTAAATTTCATTGCAAATACACATTCATGTAATAACCATTACAAAACATCATAAAAATTGCAAAACATAAATCACACATTACTGGTTCGTAGGTTCTAAAGATGAGGCTTCTCCTCTTGTTAATGGACATGTTCGACGATTGTGCCCCACTTGACCACATAGTTTGCATGACTGCTTTTGAGATGGCTGAGACTCCGCAAAGTCATCCATCTCATTTCTGATTCTATTATATCTGGGCCGACCTTTGCCTCGCAAACGATCTTTGTCTGGAACAATTGTATCACCAAAGTAATTGGACCAGTATTCTTCATCATAAACAGGTTGAAATGGTAGTGATGAGTACATGGCAATATTTGACTCAAGCTTCCAATAATCACTGAAGTACTGAAGCGGGTCTAGGTGATGGTACGTGCATACTGTAATGACGTGAGAGCACGGGATTTTCCACTGTTGCAGCTTGTTGCAAGTGCATGTCCCTTCATTTAACTATACTACGTGCAAGTGATTTCCTTTATATGGGCTGGTTGGATTTAACGGTGTATGTACCGTGTAAATACCCGCGACTTTGTTAAACTCAACCACCCTGTGTCGTCTTGATTTTTGTCTCCATGTGTCGTACTTGGTGATTGCAAACTCACTATAAACATGCCCAGCATCCATTCTTGCAAGTGATTTCCTCACTTTGTCGTTGAAATACTTAACTGACTTAAAGAATGTCGTCATAACCATTGCCGTTATGGGAAGGTGGCGGGCGTCTTTAAGGACACCATTAAAGCACTCAACGACGTTTGTGTTCGATCCGTACCGCATCCCTCCATCGTGCGCGAATGACCACCTTTCTAATGGTATGGCCATTAGATCGTCATACACTTTTTCCTTTCCTTTGTTAGGCCTATCCGTAACTATGAACCTTTTTGTTTTGTTCAATTCTCTCTCAAACTTTCGTGGCTGAATTTCCGTTGCTGCACATAAAACTTGTCTCCCTGCAACTGAACCGTGCCTCCTAACATAGTTAGCCCGTATGTGTCGAGCGCAATAACGGTGATATGCGTATGGCGGTCGCCAACTTGGTTCGTCTTTCGCATAATTTACCAGGCCGTGGTGCCTGTCTGAAATGAGGCACAACCTGGTACGTTGTGTGACGTAGCATCGTAGACAATCGAGGAACCATCCCCAACTTTCTTTCGTCTCACGCTCGACTACGGCAAATGCAATAGGGAATAGTTGATTCTCTGCATCTTGACTTACGGCAATCAGCATCACACCCTTATATTTTCCAGTAAGGAATGTGTCGTCAACGCATAGAACTGGGCGGCAGTGTCGAAATCCTTCAATTGCAGATGCGAAGGCCCAAAAAACTTGGTCAGAGATAACAGTTCCCGGTATTACTGAGGGAACTGTGTTAATCTTAAATTCGGTGCCAGGATTAAAGTGTTGGACTGCGGCTAGATACCTTGGAAGTTTCTCATATGATTGATCCCAGTCTCCAAAAATTGATTCTATAGCAATTTGCTTCCCAAGCCATGTCTTATCGTAAGATGGGTTGTAACCGCCAGTTGCGTCCCTCACTGATGCTTGCAGGACCTTTATTTTTAGGCTAGGATCCTCCCTCACGAGATTTAAGATGCGACTTGAAATGTACCGTGCTGTCAACATTCGATGGTCTAGGGTGATGCTTACGGCAAGACATGAGTGCGGTCCTTCGTACTTCCTGATTTTCCACTCTTCCTCCCCGTCTTTGCGTGTTGCTCGGAGTCTCCAATTACACGTCCCGCCATCACCTTCATTCTTGCATTTTAATACCAGGAGCTTTTTTGTTGATTGATCTACACGGTACATGACATTTCTGTCCATACTATATCTCTCCGTTATGCGTTGAAGATCAAGCTTTGACAAAAAAACCTGTAATTTCCGAAACATCAAATTTAGTACTCATTTATTTAACTCGAATATGTGGTGTTTTCATTTTTGTAATTGAAGTATAAAGAACAAGGGTTATAAGCTATGTAAAAGTAGAAACAAATTTCACCTGCCCCTTAAATAACTCTGATGTCCCGTCCCACCCTAAATTACTTGTACTAAGTATAGGTGGGGTGGGCTCGAGAACATTTGTCCACGTGTCTCTCGTCATTGTCGCAGATGGTGCCTCGAAAATTGTCACATCATTAATCCCATTGTCGATGTCGACGTTATCTCCATCTTCTCCTAAGTGTTGATCGACATCCTCTAACGAGCTTTCATATTCGTCATCTTTTTCGGTGTTTACGAAATCATGTTCGCGACTGTTAATAATGCCGTGCTGAAAAGAATGGTCTTCATGTATGTACTGATCATCAAAACCATCACTTCTTGGGTTGTCATAGAAAGTGGTTACATTGTCGTTATCGCAAGTACTGTGCTGAGAAAATCGTCGACGCGATTGTCGGTTGTTTTGCGTTTGGCAATGTACTGCTGTCGTGAAAATTTGGGGGATGTAACCCGGTATAGCGTCGACCATATCAAATATCAATTCTACACCTCCATCGTCCACCACTTTGATTGTAGTGAAGCTGTATGTTGGATTGGGGTAGCTTAGCGTAGGTAACAAATACGCAATGGTAATTTCCATGGCTGATATTTTATTGATGATCATCTCTTTGAATGTGTCGAAGGTTATCCCCCTTTCAATATACAAAGTTATTCTTCTACCGCCTTTGTACTGCGGGCCTTGTTCACTTTCAATAATCTTGCCTTCGACGTGTACTACGACGTGCATTTTCGGAACAAGAAGTGCAGGAAAATTTGGTTTAAGGTGGAATGAAATGTTGATGTGCAGACCCTGTTTGACGATTGTAAACTTATGTATGCGTGCATGAAATAAAACGCAAATTACTATTGCGTTATATAAAAAACGCACATTACGATTGCGTTATTCCTATAACGCGATATAGGATTGCGTTTTGTTTTTTTTTTGTTTTTTTTTTTTAAATTCGTCGCATTGAAAAAAAAAAAAACACTTAATCCAACATAGAATATGGAATGACACATTCAATGTTATTTGTCGTCACATTCAAAAAAACATGTTTATTGCAAAGTCGGAATGCAACAATATCCTTTAGTACGAGACAGCTACCGACAGTAAGTATCCCTGGGAACAGTTCTTCATTGCAGGCACACCCCTGTGGGATCCTGTTCCAATAAACCACAACATCAATTAATGCGCCTAAAATTTATATGGGAGATGATGGATGAAGAAAACATTGGACAAATTTGGGGAAAAAAAAATTACCTTTATTTCCGCTGCATAGTCTCCTAACTCACCACGTACGCATGATTTGATCAATCCGACAACCTAAAGTTATTGTACTGTGTAACATAATTGCATGAGTTACCTAATTATGTAACATTTACTTACTAAATTAATGTTTTATAACTAAAAATTAACTTTACGTGAACTCACCAGTGGCAACCGTTCGAAGCGTTTAACTTTTTTGACGTTGACCATATTAGTGTATCCTGCATGCTGTAGGTAACCTGCACGAACTGCAATTAACCATGCACTGTTGTTGACGAAATCAGTGTCCTCGCTTGTAACATTAAGGGCGCGATGAATGAATTCCTGTGTGTTCATGGTTTCCGTGCCCTCTCCTGCAGCTCTTCGTGCGAACACATCTTCTAGATCACCAGCTGGGCCGGGAATTCGGTGTGTACGACGTGGTACTGTAGCATGACTACTTTCTGCAATACCTTTGCCTTTCGGATCCATTTCGTTAAAAAAAAAGTTTTTTCAACGGGTTTAATGAATTTGATTAGTATATAACGTTTGTTACATTTGCCCCTGCCGTTTATACCGAAGATAAAGTCCATTATTCTTTTTTTTTTACCCAAAATATGGCAAATTATAATGCCATACACGATTGCGTTATACAAAAAGTCGGTCAAAGCCCCGATCAGAAGCTCAGTCTGCTATCAATGCTGACATTGGGCGCACAATTTAACCCCAAAAACGCAATGGGTAATTGCGTTATAAGATAAAGCTGGGTAGAGCCCAGTCTGACATATGCCGTATAGCGCAATTTAAGCCCAATAACGCAATGGGTAATTGCGTTATAAGATAAAGCTGGACAGAGCCCAGACTGCTAAAGCCTAGTTTGGATCTAATGAGCCTTGTCTGACATATGTCGTACTGTATAGCCCGGTCATGTTCATAAGCTTCGTACTGACATATGCCGTTCCTTAAATAAAATAAAATAAAAAAACTCTAACAATATATCTTTCCCCGCTTATCTTTTATATCCTTTTAATATAATTTTTTTTGTAATTTTGTAGTTTTTTTTTTAAAAAAAAACTCTTAAAAGATGTATCCAATATTAGAAGTTTGCTTGGGGCCTTTAAAATGACTTACGAATTTTGTAATTTTTTTTACTTGTATATTTTTTTGAATTTTTTAAGTGGGCAACCAAGCTAAGAGTCGGGCTTGGGCAACCCAAACTTCGGGGCCGACACTGTATAGCCCGGTCAAGTAGATGCGTGTATTTAATTAAAAAAAATAATATTGTTTTACCTTTCGCTTGGCAAAACATACATCTGTCAAATAAATTTAGGTAAAGTGTTCATACGATAAATTAAAAAGTTTATTGTTTCTAATAAAATTTCAGCAGAGTGTACTTTGTTTTTGCCTATGCCCGACGCCGAAACATCCCATTCAAAACAGCAGACAAGCATATCCAAGTAAAAACTATCATAAAACCCAATCAACATCATACCATTCTTGTCAAATACGAGTTCACATATTATTTGCATGAAAGAAATAGCAATTTCTAATAAAATTTCGGCAGAGTCTCCTTTGTTTTCGGCTATGCCGAAACGTCTTAGTCAAAACAGCAGACAAGCATATCCAAATAAAAACTATATCATAAAACCCAATCAACATCATACCATTCCTGATGCATCATGAACCGATAAGAGTAAACAAAAACACAAATAGTCCAGATACGAACACCGTATCCCCCGGATACGCACACCGTATCCCTCGGATACGCACACCGTATCCCCCGGATACGCACACCGTATCCGACACTCTTTAGGATACAATACATATATGATCCAATAAAACATATATAAACAAGACATGAAAATGTTTACCGTTCAAAGTAAGTCTATCATATGGCAAATCTCTAACCCCCCCGTCATGGTCTTCATTTTCTTACACAGTCCCTGGTCCGTCCCACAAGGCGGGGGGGGGGGGGGGGGGGCCCTCCGTACACGCTTACTCCTACGTACAGGAGGAGGAGGAGGAGGTGCGCCATCCTGTTCCACCTCTCCTACACCTGCACCACCCTCCTCTAGACCCTTAGCACCCTCCTCTGCACCACCCTCCTGTGGACCCTCACCACCCTCCTCCGAACCACCCTCCTCTGGACCCTCACCACCCTCCTATGGACCCTCTCCACCCTCCTCCTGACCACCCTCATCTGGACCCTCACCGCCCGCCTCTGGCTCAACCACTTGTTCCACAACAGGACTGACCTGTGTGATGTCCCCGTCACCCTCTCCCTGAGTACCTAGACTGCTCTCTCCTACCATATTCCTCCTTAATTGCAATGCACTATCATCAAAGGTAGTAGCAGGGTCGGCAACATGTTGCACATCCAAGCCTGCCCAATCTACGGCATCATGTCCAGTGGACACATTGGAGGAATGCAAAATATCACTCAACATATCCGTACTATAAAGCAAGTCTGGTGTATAACTAGGGGATTGGTTCTCGACATGGTGACCAATCTGTACCTAAGAGGGTACAACTTCAGGCTGGTCTTCATTTGGTTGCACTTGCTGCTCTTGTTGTTGTGGTTGATGTTGTTGTTGGGGGACCTCAAACTCTCCTTGCTACTCATCATCCTCAAACGGAACATCAACTCCATGCTGCTCCAACACTTGCTCAACCTCATCTACAACCTGCTGGCCCAGTACTGGAGCTGGAGGCACTTCATAAACCCCATGGATGGGAAGATCCTTCCGTACATGCGTCTCAATTTCGCTAAGTACTGCAATCCAATGGTACCCAACTCATACATCTGTTGCGAGGTTAGTTGTGGAAGGCCAGGCTGACGGAGAAAATCAAAACAACAGTTCTGCAAAAAACAAAAACACATATTAAAAAAAAAAACAATAAACAAATAATCTTATTAAGTATGGTCCCAAAACTATAAAAATGCATATTAAATAAATTAGATTTCATGTTTCTTACCGCTCCATCGGTAGCAGAACCATTGCGGGTTATATAACGTCTTGTAATTTGTTTGTACCAAATGACATAAGGATCAGTAAAAGGGTAGACGCCCTCCAAGTCATGCTCTTCAAATTGATCAACCGTACCTAGCCTTCCATCCCACCTGTCTACTTCGAGTCTATGATGATTGCGCCAATCTCTGTTTGGCCCATTGCGCAAAGTTTTCCCATGACTAATGCGAACTGCCTCGGAAGTTGGGGAATGTGTTGCCTACGTCCGAATTGCCGCCTCACCCGCTCTGGCTGATGCATTTCAACAGTGGCAAAACATATAAGTGGGACATGAGCCCGCCAAATCGCCCTCCCTGCGCTGCAATATGCTGGTAAGGAATCAATCAACTCGTCATCGTACGGTGTCCAATTCACCTACGAAACAGGATCACGTCATGTCAACATGTCAATAAATTACGTTATAACAAAAACCACAACTATAAATAGGACTCCATTTGAAATTACCTGCTCCGGTCTCAAAATGTCTAAGGCATGCCGAAAGTGTCCAACAATGCTTTTAGCAACGTCAGGCATAGTAAAGTCATCATCCCACCTAAATTGAACAAAAAAATTCATTATATTATCATAAAAGGTAAAAAGAATTCATTGAAATAGAAAGGTGATTAAACTGGATATGATAATGAAGTGTAATCTACTTACTTTGCAATGAGTGTGGCCCCCTCAACCCGACCAACATGGTTCCCTACATGTCTAGGTGATAGTATGGGCAACCGCTCCCAAGCCCATATCTGTAACAGAACCATGGGACCCGTAACCTCCTTAGCATCCCTCGCACCATGGCACAACCCGTAATACAACCAACCAAGTGCGGCGCTGCCCCAACTCTTCCGACCAGCAACATCAAAATCCTCCAACAACGTCAGCCAACATAAATGCACTTGTGTACCCGAATGATCAGCAAATATCGTCCCCCCAAGCAACCTCAGAATGAACCCCCGGGCCTTCTGTCTAACAACCTCATCATTATCTTCTTCATTGACTTGTCCATTAAACCTATCTAACCATCTCAGCATCAACTTCTGCCCCTTCAACTCTGACTTATCAGGAACTAGGCCTAAAAGCCTCGTGCACAAACCTGGAATATCAGTGATACCACAATTCCCTGTCACTGCCTCACCATGTACCGGCAAACCAAGAATCACCTCGACATCCTGTAATGTGACCGCCATCTCTGCCTCTCCCATATGGAAAGTGTGTGTCTCTGGACGCCATCGTTCGATAAGCGTTGTAAGTAAGCCACGGTCTAATTGGATAAACGGCACCCGCAAAAGCCCTTCTAAACCGGCCCGACGAACCAACTGCATAATAGCCTCACAAGGGAGCTGCCCACGACGTAATTTCGTCTCTACCCGACGAAAGTGAAGGCATTCATAATCCGTTGGAGCGTTTTCCTGAAAAAACAATGTCATTTCCAAGATTAGTAACACAAAAGTAAAATTCACATTACTAATATAAACCAAAGAAAAGGAAAACAATTTACTTACATCATATCCCATATACGCTTCGACCGGTGACTATCCTGCATCGTAAGAACAAATGGGTCTCTAGGGCCAGGGTCGGGACAACGCAACCTCTCCAGCTCTTGGTCGACAATATCCATAGTATAACCCTGTACATATGCAATAACAAACATAAACTTTTAACAAATATCAACAAATGGTCATACCAACAAATCATAAACACCTACAAAAACCTAAGACTCGGCATGCAAATAACCCTTTATTTCTAAGAAGACAAGACAAGTACTTGCCATTTTACTTTTCAAATGTAAACTAACCCTTGAGGCTAATGATTCTCTCGTCTATTTAGTTGCTCTTGTACTTCTATTTTACTTTTCGATCAATAAAAGAAAACAATTTTATAAAGCTCAGCAATGGTACATTGACGAGAACTCTTAATGTGATATCAAAATACACACATAAGAGACGCAAAAAGAAAGAAACAGAGGACGCAAAATACAACCAACCATTGGAGGCCAAGCTCTTAGTAGTCTGTGATTGTTCAAGCCTTTAATCTAATTAGCCTTGTAATTCTTTTCTTTCATGTGGACTGGTTTTTTGCAACAGTTTCGAACAGTTTTAAAGAGCAATATGAACAATGTAGGGACCGTCATCAAACTACCACAAAAATTACAAGGCCTACTAAAATTGGAACTACATTAGCAATACAACAACAAAAATGCGACAGAGAAGTAAAAATTTACATCAAAACAAGATCTATACAAGGTATTTTTTAATTTTTACAAATTGTGATGCTCAGCATCAAAACCCAGCAACGATGACCGAGAGAGAGAGAGTACGTACGGGAATTTTGAAGGAGCAGTGAGAGAGCCGGCCAGATCCTGCAACGGAGGACGACGACGGTTGCCACAAATCACCTGAAGGGTTCTACATAGAGAGTGCAGATCGAAGTGAGAGAAGATGAAAGCTTCAAACGCGTTTCAATTACAAGCCCTAACGCAATCCTGATTTGCGTTTTTTATTCAAATTAACGCGATATTGTATTGCGTTTTTAAGGCGACGTGGCACAGGCGTGGCTGCCAGGTGGACGCCGCTATAAAACGCGGTTATGGATCGCGTTTCATAATAGTTAGCGCGATGTCTGATCGCGTTAAAGAGTATTTTTACAAAATGTTTGAATACAGGAGTATGTTCTGTAAACGGGAGTAGTTTGCCGAAAAATCTCCTGCTTTGTGTTTTACGTATCCCCCGTTTCTATATTGATCACAATTAAAAGTCACAATTGTAATTTAAAATTCTAAGCACAAAACTATTAAAAAATGACTCATAAAATTATATAATTTGTTATAAACTAAGTAAACAATAAAAGAATTTTGCATAAAAAGTAAGACAAATATTAAACACAATATGTATATGAAATAAATAGTTTCATTCAAGTAATAGAAGTAAGAATTTTGCATAAATGTTAGATAAAAGTTGCATGTGGGTACTTATTACCATGTCTCCTACTTACTGCTAACATATAATGGACTCTTATTAGAATCTACAATAATCCGACGCATGCAATCATGTCATAACATAAATATTTTTTGTTAGCGCACTTCTGGTGCATCAATGCAATGATTCAAGTAATCATATACTAATATAATCTACATAATTTTAATGAAGTAATATAAAGATATTCCTTATTGCCTTTACCAAAATATTAGTAGCCTTCACGTAGCTACAAAAAATATAACAAGGATTTATAAATAAATACCAAACACAATTATTTCAAACTAATCTTTGTGTAGAATATTTCGGGTACTCTTGGATGAAATACTTGAGGTACTTTCAAATAGAAGTATAACTACTCTAAGGATTTATATTTCATAAGGATGTTTGAGCTATTCAAAAAGGTATAAATACATCATGTATTTGTTTATTTTCATAATACTTCTAATATTCTTTTGATGATAAATACTTCAGAAACTTATTTGTTGTTAGAATATTTTGGGTATTCTCAAATGGTAAACACTTCAGGTAATTTTTCATGTATACAATACTTATGGTATTAATATATCTGAAATGTCACAGGTATTTTTTAGCAAACTTCTCTGGTAGGACACTTTTTTTTTCTTAGTCACTATTATATTGAATATAGACAGAGAGCAGTATCCTACCTATAATAAAAGAAAAAACTCTCACTCCTTTCGTCCTTTCTTTTTTATGGCCTTTTTGCCCTTCGCTTGTATTGTTATTTTCAGGAATGCATTATTAAGTCCTTTTCGCCAATGGGTCATTGTTGTCGTTGACAAAGGGAGCGTTCCTTGAATCCATTTTGTTGCGCATTTCCCTTAGGTGGGCCAGTGTATCTCAATTATCTCTGATACCTGTTACTCCATTTTCTTGGCCGTTCGTTTCTTCCTTTTAGGGTTGGGGTTTGTATATTGCAAGAGATTGGGTGCTACTCTCTCTTCTCTCTCTCTCTCTCTCTCTCTCTCTCTCTCTCTCTCTCTCTCTCTCTCTCTCTCTCTCTCTCTCTCTCTCTCTCTCTCTCTCCACTTCTTCCTATTCAGCAACCTCAAGTGCTTCTTTTTCGACCTATCTAAGGCAGATCAACAGACAGGTTTTCAATGTTTCTCTGCTTCCTTTCATAATTGCATTGAATTAAAATTGGTTCCCACTGTTTTCCTGGATTTTTTTACGGTTTGGCTGTTGCATAACATCTCGGTTAGAAGTGTTCGCCCAAACTTGCTTTCACTCTCATCGACGTAAATGTTCAGTCTTCGATTTTCATTGCAATTTCAGGCTCCGTTCCCATTAAAAGGGTATGAATGGAATTTGTTTTCCCTTTTTGTAGTTTTGATGGATTTGGCGACTAAAAACTGCGAAATATGTGATTCCACGGAGGTGAGTCGTAATTTTAACGAAGCTTTGATGGCAAGTGATTTTATACTACCTTTGTTGTAATTATAGGGTTTCTTGTTTTGTTCTTCTTTTGAGTTGGTTTTTTTAGTTCCAGATAACTTTGTGATTCAGAGAGAAGTTGAGGTATGAATGGGCTTTTTGTTTTTCAACCCCATGCAATTGACGGAGATGACGAAGAAGGAGAAGTGCAACATCTGTATGGAGGTTTGTTTGACGATGATGAAGAATCAGTAAAGAAGAGGCACGGAAAGGTAAGAAAGTCTCCGTCTCGAAACCTATGAGGTGGAAGCCTGATAGCTTCGGTGAGCTCAACCTTGCCCTCTGCTGGAGCCACGCTCCACCAGTTCAAGACCACTGATCACTCCACCCGGTCCTTCACCTACGAGACGACCCAGTGCAGTCCAATTATGAAGGCGATCCACTGCCGCCCACGTCATCAACAACCCACTTGATCACAATTCACAAGTATTGATAACAATGTTACAGAGATGGAATCAACTGCACCTAATGATGTAGATGAGAATAGAAATGCAAATGACTTCTTGTTTTTTAAGCCCGCACCGTTGAAGTGAAGACGATGCGGGTGAAATCATCCTCACTGTTATTCCCTCCAAATTTGGAAGTTATTTTTTGCTCTATCTATTTTGATGCAATATTAGTAATTGCTTGAATGCTAACTAGGCCATTTTTTGTACATTTGATATTCATGTTAAAAAATTACAACTTTTTTTTTAATACAATCTTCTGCTTTTGTTTCATTTATTTATTAGAATAAGATTTCTAGAGGTATAAATGTTGTGCCTCTCGTTCAAAATCAATAATGTTGATTTAAATCGATTTTAACTTTTTTTCAAAATCAATAATGTTGATTTAAATCGATATCTATAATTTTTTATTACTCTTTGTGCCTCTCGTTCTAATACTCTATGGACTTATTTTAACCTTTCTAAATCCTCCATGGTTTAGACTCATCGATGAACCGAGATTCATCTTATTTGGGTTTTTCATCTTCATCGTCTTCTAGATAGTGATGATGGTAATAATCTATACCCCAAATCATCAACAAGCAGCATGAAGGTAACAAACCAAAACAATTTCCATTGAATTTTCAAACGTGGCTTTGTCCAACAAGTCAAGGCCAAGAAAATTAATGCATGATGACTTGGAAGATGAATTCTTTTCGATGAATCCATATATCCGGACCACAATGCAATACACACACTCAGTTAATATTTTGAGATTAAATGTCAATTTCACAGTGGAGGGTGCTTCAAAATTGCATAATGCAACTTATATATCTACTACTTGCACCAACTAACTGTATCATTACTATCATACATTAACAAAATGGGTATGAGATAATAAGGGAAATGTTATAGACACCTGTGATGGTAATTAAGTTTGAATTGGCCTTTTTGGCTCTTTTTAAAATCCTGTCAAGGTTTGTGTTAAACTGTTAACACCATTTTCATCCCAAAGGCAGGCATTTGAAATAGTAAATAACATCGAGCACAACTGATTTTTTTATCACGCGACTCTATTCATTCTGAGAGAGCAACATTAAACAAAAATCAAAAAGTTATACACCTGATGATTCAATTTTTTTGAAAAGACAAAAAAGAACTGATGAGAGCGCATCATAATCCCTTTGTCTTCTTCCAAGTTCTAAATTGTAACAGATGAATGTGAAGTGAAAAATCACTTTATGAGACCACTTTAAAAAAAAAATCCAGTATCAACCATCTTGTTCCACTAGAATGACATCGTTTTTTCATCTCACACTTGTTCCGGTTTTACTACCACTTGTGGTACTCATTTTAGGTGTTCCAACAGTATATAAATAAATATGACTGCTACAATTAAAACTAAAGCCTTGTTCCAAACGCCAAAAAATGAAGTAAAACAAGCATTGCTATCAGGAAATCATCCATTCAATTAAATCCCTCTCTGGTCTCTCTGAAAAGCCAGTCTTCTCCATAGTAAAAAAAAGAAAAGGCCGGTGTTTTCATTAGCAAGCGACTCTAGGGCATTTCTCCAGCTTTTGGCATTACCTTTTTGAAATGTTAGTTTCTTAGACGTCCCAAATGGACTAGAAGAACAGGTCATCTAGACATATACTTAATACTTGATTCATGTAGGAAAGAGTATCGCTAAAACGAAGGTGTTAGAACTTCTAACATTATTTCACATCAAACGTAAAGATTCTAGAAGCGTGACCCATTCGCCCAATTTCTTGGTCATCCATCAATTCATCAAACTCCTTGTGCAAGCTCAAAACAGCAAGTCTATCCAATGTCTTTATTTAACTACCAACTTATGCCCCTTATTTTCCCTCCCCGTTTGGTCTAGCCCTTTCTTTTTCTTTTGGGTTGATATTTAAGCCCAAATTGTTCTGGCCCTTTCCTCAACATGCACGTTTTACATATCTGCACGTAAAAATAGCAGATTAGCAATTACGCAACAGACCTGCAACTTTAGAAGTGTCACATAACAACCCTTACAAATTACAATGAATAACATACCAGAAAAAATAACACAAACTACTTGCACCCCAAGAAAATATTAGACAGTCTCATATAAGGCATAATCAAAACTAAAACCAAAAAATATTAACGAGCACGAGACCCTGTGTTGATTTATATTATATAATAAACTCATATAGTAATCTGTTAAAATCACTAAAATATCATTTCAGATACTCTCATTACATAATGCAAACATTACTACAAATTATTGGCATCCCTTCTTTTTTAACCCTAATTGTTTATCACAATAACCCAACTAACCCCTAAAATAGTACCGCTTACTTTCAAAATCTTTAGGCCATCGAGCTTCGTATTCTAATATAATAGCAGTGGCCGTCAGAAACACAATACATATCCATATCCACATAGCACTTGTATTAACATTCAACCCAAACCACGGTGGCGCTCTCATATTAAGTAGCACGCAGATCGGGATAAGACTGCAAAGTACAAACCATACAGTGATGAAAATAACAGACATCTGATCTATCTCTTCCTGTCTGACCCATAGCTCGTATGCAAAATCTCATGGGACATTCGCGATTGCTAAAAATGAGTGACAAGCGAATTGAATTGTATTGACAAAATCTACGAAGGTAAACAAGTGTAGATAGACAGAGATATAGAGACTAGAGAGAGATGAGAGAACGGCCACTACAATACTAAAGAAATGGATATAAAGCAATTGAAATAAGGTGAAAAAGGGTGTGATGGACGGGGATAAAAGAGAGATGGATGACAAATAAAAGTGAATGGTTGAATTTATAGGAATGTAAATGAGAGCGTTTGAAATTTGAATTTTGAGATTTGAAAGTATGAGGAATGTGGTGCCAAATAGAACGAAATTTAGAAGTTTGAGATTTCAAAGTAGAATATGCCAGAACTGTTCCAACAAAATATATCAGTATGTGGTATACAGGCTGTACGTTCAGTAATCAAGATAGAGACAGATTTAAATATCTAAACTGTAAAGATATGCCGGTACAGAAAGTCTAAAGGCAAATCTAACAATTGGGAAAACAAAAAAGAAAATTGCATAAACACATACCACACCAGTATAAAAAAGATGTCGCAAGCACTCTACAAACATCACTAACCCATTTACTGCATTTGTTGTTCAAAAATGTTGATCCAAACAAATGAGTATGATTTCTGGGTACTTGTTATTCCTCTAATATTAATGCTGACTGGAGTCATCTTAACATTTCAAAACCCTCCGTGGTTTGGAATCATAACCGATCACAAAATCATCACATATGGGTGTTTTGCCTTCAACATCACATGGATGATCCTAATAGTTGTGTACAACCCTGATAATCGATGAATGCTGAAAGCTATGGAACAAGAAGGAATGAAGCGTAGCAGTCCTAAACGATGATAAAGAATATGAAGAGTAGGTACTATAGCAAAGAGGTCTATTAGTACCCTTAATAGCTATTATGTAGTCGGATCTATGATCAATATTAAACAATAAGATTTATTTCCTAATACAAAACAGATTCTAAGCATTGATCCAATGCTTAGAATCTGTTTTGTATCAATCCTATGTGCACCACCTATTCAACGAGTGTGGTTTGACTAAGGATTAACTAGCCCATCAACACAATAACACGCTTGAGATATGTTGTTTTCGTTGCAAACTCCACCACATATTCATCCAACGTGTTTGGACTAAGCATGTTTTAGCCTATCAGTTATACTTGCCGCACTGTTTATACAATTATTTGACATTTTACTTGCATGGTAACAATAATTTGGATCCCATAGCTATTGAATCTTATGAACTTTGAAAACTGAAGAGGATTTTGAAGAGTAAGGGATTTACAAGGCAAACTTAATTACGGCTATAATACATTGGTGTACAGACTGTTGCAATGGACACCTATATTGTAAAGATTGGGCTTATTTCACTTGGGATCATGGGCTGGAAATATATAATGTCCATTTGTTCTATCTTGGATTGGACACTGATATCCTATTTTTTTTAATCTTTGGTAAAGAGCCAGATTAAATAAGGTGCGACATTCTTATAAATTCAGCTATTTAGAAGAACAAGAACAAATTTGGTTTTACAAATATAAAAAAAAAACCTTTGAAATGGCTATAATAGACACCTTTTCGTCTGAGAAGCATACATGGGTGTTTCCCGCGAACTATAATTCATACCAGCTGCCATGACTTTGGTACAATAGTTACGATAAAATAAGCATTGTCTGATATCGCAATTGAACAAAGTAATGATCCATCATAATAAAATAAAACATGGAAAAACTCCTAGCAATTGTAAACGGTAACATGTCAGAGTTTCTCTCTCTAGGCGATTTAGGCGATTCTCTGGCGTTTCCAGTCGATCTCCATTGACAGATATGGAGGGCTCACCTGGTGCGGCTGTCGGTTTAGGGAAGAAAGCTGTTGATTCTCATGAGGTGCGAAAGAAACAAGGGCTTGTAGCTCATCTTCAACCCAATCTACATTCAACCCAACCTAATCAATCGGGAACGTCGTCCTCCATGGCTGCATCCCAAACTAATTCAGATCTCGTCCCAGACGTTCGCGATGCTCTCTCGGAAGTGGTATCTCTCCAATTTTCACCGAAACCCAGCCTTGTTCAATCAAGTGTTTATCCACAACGGTTCACAGGTAAACCTAACCACTCAAAAATGTATCTTCCCGTTCGGGGTTCTCAAAACCCTAACCAGACTCCTCCACAAACCACCCCTTTCGAACAAAACCCTAATCCTTCTAACCAAAATACGACTCCTCTCCAACCTATTTCGGGCAACACTAGCCGATCTAGTGCCAACCCTGCTCCGACGCTACAAGCTGGGTTTCAACGTGAAGGAGGAAATCAAGCTTGTGAAGACCGTATTTCCTCCTTGGTACTTTCGATTGAAGATGAATTGCTCAAATCAGGGGTTAATATCAACCTTTCCAACCTCAAATCTCACATTCTTCGAGTGAAGGAGGAATACTCTAATCCTGATGCGGGATCTAACAACGTTGAGGTGAATCTAGAAGGAGATTTTGTGGAAGCTGGGGACAATCCCCCCCACCAGGAGCTTCCTGCAAAACCTGCTATGCCGAAAAACCCAGGTAAAAACCAAAATTGGGCATCTCTATTTAAAGCCCAAGCTCCATCTAAAACATTGAAGCTTGAGCATTTTCCGGATATGCGGCAAGGTAAGGAACCTGTTGTGGAGTTAGACGATTCGGAGGTTGACTCTAGCTCATGGGATCATTGTTTGGTTGGATATTTTCTAGATGGCAAAATGCCATACAACCTTTTATGTGCTACTGCGCGTTCTGTGTGGAAAGACAATGCTCCCAATTCTATTAAGCAGGTTGGGAATTGTTTTTTCTTTGAATTCAGAGATGAATCTACTAAGTTGCAGGTACTAGAAGGTGGCCCCTATTTCTTCTCTCGGCGCTACTTGGTCCTTACTGATTGGAAAAGGATGTTAGTTCCAACAACTAAGCATCCTTCTTCAATTCCAGCTTGGGTCAAATTGCATAAGCTTCCTCTGGAATGCTGGACTGAAGCTGGCTTTAGTCGTATAGCCAGCTCAATTGGAAGACCTATCCATGTGGATGAAGCTACAGCTAGTAAGAAAAGACTGGACTTTGCGAGGGTCTGTGTAGAAATTTCCGCAGATGATGATCTTCCGGATGTAATAGTGGTGAAGTCTAATGGGGAAGCTGTTACAGTTAGGGTGGAATATCAGTGGATCCCCCCTCAGTGCTCTGTATGTAAAGTGTTTGGTCACAAGTGCAATCCTAAGCCAGCTCCAGCTCCAGCTCCAGCTCCTGCTCCTACTAATACAGATAAGTCTTGGCAAACAGTTGGAAACATTAACATTGCCAACAAGGATCCTATAGTACAACATCAGGTCCAAATGGCTTTGGATGAGGGAGGTAGTACTGCTCTGGATGCTGTGACCAGAGTTGTAGATCCTTCTTCACAGCCTCCTAAACCAGCAGCCACTAGTGGTATTATGATGGAGGAAAAGGGAGTAATACAATTTCCAATCATCACAAGGGAAGGTGATGACTCTACTGAGGAATGTGATGAGATTCTGGCAGATGCACTGCCCCTCTCAAGGGGCTCTGAAGTTCACTCTCAAACTCCCACTATTAAGCAAGCTCCTCCCACTCAAGCTACATCAAACTCCCCCAAACCCTCCTGCCCACAAGCTGCAGGGAGCAACTCAAAGAAGAATAAGAACAAGAAGAAAGGCAGATTTTGGAGACCTGACCCTTCTAAGGGGCAGTAAACCTTGCTATATCCTTTTTTGGGCAGTATCCTTACCTTTTATACTCTGCATTTATATTACTGTTGTCTTTATTAATCTTTTTCTATGCTTAGTTCCCAATTTCAATTGCATTTTGGTTTTTGGAACTTGAGAGGTTTAAATGATCCTCTCAAGCAAAAAGCGGCCAAACTTTTTGTAAAAAACAATGATTTATCTCTGATGGGGTTGATTGAACATAAAATAAAGGAACCTAATATTGATAAAATCATGAGGGTTATCTGCCCTCACTGGAAGCATGTTCAGAATTCTACCCATGCCCCTATTGGGAGAATCCTAATTTGCTGGAATCCTCACATCCTTGATGTGAAGGTTCTCCATATGACTAGTCAACTTATGCATTGTGAGGTGCATTCTAATGATGGATATAATTTTGTGGCTACCTTTGTCTATGACGCCAATGATCATAATGACAGACTTGAGCTCTGGAATGATTTGTCCAGGTTAAAGACCAATGAACCATGGGTTATCTTAGGAGACCTTAATGCAATTAGGAAACCTATGGAAAAAGTTGGGGGGGGCTAACCACTGGTCCCCCCACATGGATGATCTTAACAAATGCATATACTCTTGTGAAGTTGATGATCTGAGATACTCTGGTTGCCTATTTACCTGGTCCAATAGGCAAGATCCTCCTCATCATATCTCCACCAAACTTGATAGAGTCCTTGTAAACGATACTTGGATTAGAACACACACTTTCTCATCAGTTTTTTTCCCCACTCCGGGGATCTCTGATCACTCACCTGCAGTTGTGCATATTAATCCTCCCCCTAAGCCTCCTAAGAGACCTTTTAGGTTCTTTGACTTCCTAGCAGATCACCCTTCTTTCCTCCCAATTGTCCAAAAGGTTTGGAGGCAGATAATTATTGGAAACCCTATGTACAGTCTTACTGAAAAACTCAAAAGGTTACAAGCTGATCTTAAGGAGTTGAATCACAAAGATTTTAGTAGTATCTCTGGTAGGGTTTCTTCCATTAAATACCACCTTGATGCTCTTCAGGTCATGCTTGGTGCTGACCCTTCAAATATTGCTAATCAATTGGAAGAAAAATTGGTCTACAAGCAGTTTCTCACTCTCTCTAGAGCTGAGGAAAGCTTAGCTAGACAGAAATCCAGGATCCAATGGCTCAAGCTTGGCGATCAAAGCACCTCATTCTTCTTCAAGTCAGTCAACAATAATAGGAACAGAAGTAAAATTACAAGTCTGGTTTTGAGTGATTCTAGCACTACACATGATATGAAAGTGATCAAAGATGCCTTTGTCAGTTTCTACTCTGGTTTACTTGGTAACCTCACAGTACCCCTTATGCTGGGTACGATAGGATCAATCAACTCATTACTAAAAGACTCACCACTGTTCAAAGTATACACATGGTCCAAGATGTATCCAACACTGAGATTAAGGATATGTTCATGGGTCTCAACCCACACAAGGCCCCTGGCCCTGATGGCTATAATGCTAGGTTTTTCCAAAAAGCTTGGCACATAGTTGGACATGAGGTTACTGCAGCCATTAGGAATTTCTTCAAGTCTGGTAAGCTCTTGAGTAGAGCCAATGCCACCATTGTGGCTCTTGTACCTAAGGTCCCTAACCCTTCCAGAGTGGGTGATTATAGGCCTATATCATGCTGCAATGTCATTTATAAATGCATTGCCAAGATTCTTGCCAGGAGAATCCAAAGTGTTCTCCCTGATCTTATTGATCCAGTTCAATCTGGATTTGTTAAGGGCAGGAGAATTGCAGATAATATATTCCTCACTCAGGAGATCATGCATGGGTATCATAGGTCCACCTCCACTCCCAAATGCACCATGAAGGTAGACATTATGAAAGCTTATGACAACGTCAGGTGGGAGTTTCTATGGGATACTCTGACTTGTATGAATTTCCATCCCAAAATGATCACATGGTTAATGGCGTGTGTCACCACAGCTAACTATGCATTGAATATTAATGGTGACCCGACAGGCAACTTTAAGGGTGCTAGAGGCCTTAGACAGGGTGATCCACTCTCATCCTACCTTTTTGTAATAGTCATGGAGGTTCTCACTTGCATATTAAAAGAGAAATCCAATGAGCCTGACTTTAAATTTCACTGGAGATGCAATCAACCTAAGATTATCAATCTGTGTTTTGCAGACGACCTTATGCTTTTTTGCAAAGGTGATGTAAACTCAGTGAAACATATACAAAACTCCTTAAGTGAATTTGAATCACTATCTGGACTATCCCCTAGTCCTGGAAAGAGTAGTATCTTCTTCTCTGGTGTACAACACTCTACCAGAATTGAGATCCTACAATTGTTAGACTTTAAGGAAGGCACATTACCTGTGAGATACTTGGGGGTCCCTCTGTTATCCTCCAAATTAAGGTACATGGATTGTAAACCTATGATTGATAAAATCACTTCTAGAACCAAGACCTGGACAAACAGGGACCTTACTTATGCTGGTAGGATCCAGTTGATTAAGAATGTCCTTTTCTCAATGCAAACATATTGGTCCTCCCTCTTTATACTTCCTAAGAAAGTCATCAAGGAGGTTGAAGCCACTCTTAGGGCTTTCCTATGGTCTGGCCCCGACCTCAAAAAGACTGGGGCTAAAGTCTCATGGGAACATTTATGCTGCCCTAAACAGGAAGGAGGGTTAGGTTTCAAATCCATCATTGTATGGAATAAGGCTGCAATTGCCAAGCATATTTGGTTCCTTATCTCTGGTGGGGAACAATCTATGTGGTGCCAGTGGGTTAAATCATATTTATTAAAGGGGAGGAACTTTTGGGAAGTTAAGATGCCTAGTTCTCCCTCTTGGGTTTGGAGAAAGTTGCTAAATCTTAGGCCTCTTGTTCAATCCCACATTAAAGTTACAATTGGCAATGGCAGATCCACCTCATTGTGGTATGACAATTGGCATCCCCTTGGGCCCCTCGCCCTTAAGTTTGGTCATAGAGTCATTTATGATTCTGGACTCACCAAAGTTGCCATTGTGAGTGCAATTATTAGAAATTCCAGATGGTGTCTTCCCATTACCCAGACCCTTGAGCTCAATGAGCTCCGGGATGCTATGAGCTCTGTTCCCAGTCCTAATCATGAGCTTGAGGGCCATCACAAATGGTTACTTAACTCTAATGGGGAATTCACCATTTCTTCACTATGGGATGAAATAAGATTGCATTATCCCAAAGTGCCTTGGCATTCTAGCATATGGTTTTCTGGCCATATCCCAAAATGTAGCATGATCACTTGGCTTGCTATCCATAATAGGCTATATACGGGTGATAGGCTAGTTCTGTTTGGCACTATTCCTGTTTCTTGTTGTAGTTTTTGTCATGGTATAGAGTCACATGATCATCTATTTTTCAATTGTCCATTTACTTCACAAGTCTGGACTGACATTCTTACACACATAAATGTTAATTGGCCCTCAATGTCTTGGGCCAATTGGATCAATCAAGTCTCAAGTCTCAGAGGTAAATCACTTAAAAACTTGATCACCAAGCTTATTTTCACTGTTACAATCTATCAAATATGGCTTGAAAGAAATGTTCAAAAATTCCAAAATGTAACTTGCTCAAGACCTAGCGTGGTCAACAAAATTCATTCAATGGTGAGATACAGATTGATGTCCCTGGGTAATCTACCTCAAGGACATCAATCACAGTGGTTGTTAACTAAGTGGGGAATAATCTAATGCTAGTACAGTGCAGGTCATCCAAAGGGGATCAGTCAGTGTGGTCTCCTTCAAAGTGATATTGACTGGTGCATTAAGACATATGTGAGTCCAGTGTTGCTGCTGTGCCATCTGCTATTGTAATTCTGGGCAGCAGTGCTTTGTCATGGACTGAAATTATGGACTGAACTGCTGTTGCTGCTGCATTCCCTTTAGAAGTTTAGCAGTTACTGCTGCTGCCCCTGTATTTGCTGGCTGCTGGCTGCTGGTTGCTGGTTGCTGGTTGCTGGTATATACTTACTTGTTTGCACTTCATGTTAAACTATAGCAAGGGCTGTTGCTATAGTTCTTGCTTGCTTGCTTGCACTTGGATTATGCTCATTAGGTGGGTTGCAAGGGCTGTTGCAACCTATATACTTACTTGCGTGCACTCGAAATTCCATGTTATGCTATAGCAAGGGCTGTTGCTATAGATACCTGCTTGTTTATCTGTTAGAGCTCTCACTTGGTTAATATCATTGTATACATTGAGAACTTGCTGTGTTGCTTACCTGTTTCATCTGGACTGCTGTGTGTCTGATCAGCATCCACGATGTTGAGTTTTCTGGCCTAGCCTTGGGGGGCTGTCCCAAGGCATGTATTAGTCCCTTCTGGGAGGGGGCCTTTCCTCCCTACTCTAGCCTATTACACCAACTGTTAGGCTACAACCTTCACCATCATGCAGCCCTGTTCTGCACTCTTTATACCTCCATTGGCAGGTGGCAGTCAAACTGCTGCTGCTGCAGGCTACCACATAATTGCTGCTGCAGTTTACTTCTACAGTTGACCAATTCAAGCCGCAAGTCCTTACTGCTGCTGATCTCATGGTGTCAAACCTTCATCTATGCTGCGCTCATAGTGCTATTGTACAACCTGATTTTGGAAGTTCTCATATACACATGACAAGCTTCATGGACTTTTCTACTATCACCTACTTGACAAGCTTCAGATGTTAAATCTCAATTTTAATCATTTTGTTGTATGTTTCTTAATCATCTTCTTAGAAGGTTAGGAAACATTCAAATTACTTTTAGTTACGTGTAGCCAGTTGGCGTAGGTCTCCTATCTTTATATTGTTCTTTACGTTTCCTTTCTTTTATTTTATTTTGTCCTCCTGGGGTATGCCCCTTGTAGGCTGTAAATTCGGTTAGCCTTTTTTTATTTCAAGCTTATTTACCCAAAAAAAAAAAAAATGGAACCAAATGATAATAGTGAGCACGAGACTCTGTGCTTGCACGGAGGAGCTAACTAGTACAAAGAAATAGTAAAACATTAGCCTGAAATGTAATCCACTTAGGCCCCGTTTGATTACCCGACTAAGAACGATGGAATTCGTAAGGTGATGGAATTAGGATTGGATTCATAACAACAAGGGATTGTCAATACCACCTCTAATTCCAAAACCATGTTTGTTTTCAACAATTGGATTTCTAGTCCTAACCTCATGTTTGTTTGCAAATGGGAGGATGAGATAAAAAAAAATTGTCAATTTTCTATTTCCTTGTTGTGTATGACTTTTACAAGTCAATAAGGCTAGTTTTGGCTTGAAAAGTCATATGAATTATTTGATTGTCTTTATTATTTCTTCTTCCTTTTTTTTTTGCATTTGTCAATTTTGCATTCTATTTTTTAAATTTAAAAAAAAATGAACATAATTTTGTACTTTTTAGATTCTTTTTGTCGAGATGAACCAATAATTATAGAGAAATTGCTGCAAAACCAACAAAATGCGAAAAAAGTTTGAATAAAGACAAAAAAAAAAATCTATTTAGTGACCATTGTAATAACCCAATTTTTCGAAAAAATTAGGTTATTTTATTGAGGATATTTATTTTCGTTAAAAAAAATTATTACACTACAAAAAAAATTGATCATTAGTGACAATGATTTTGTCACTAGGTTGTCACTAAAAGCGTGTTGCTAAAGAGTTTTAGTAACAATTTTTTAGTGCGTTGTAGTGACAGCTTAGTACAAAAAACTGTCACTGAATACCCTTTAGCAACACACTTTTAGTGATGTCGTCGTCACTAGAGTGTCACTAAAACTCAATTTTTTTTGTAGTCTTATTTATTTATTTCTTTAGCGAATTATTGCATGCATTACTGGATTATATGTATTGATACATACACATATCCATACACTATTCTATTAGGCCTACTAAATCCTATTAGATTTTCCCTAGCTAACTTAAGCCAATTTTAGCTATCAATTAGTGTTTTGTCCTATCCTCATTACACCCAAATAGTGTTAGGAAAGGATAAAATCCCCACATTTATTGGGCAGAGTGAGTGAGTGAGAGAGAGAGAGAGAGAGAGAGTGTGTGTGTAACACCCCGACTTTTAATAACAAATAAAAGAATAAAAAGAATTAGAAAATAGAGTTAACTTTGAGAGACCCGCTGACCGTTAGGATTATGAGATGTACATTTGGGGTGACCGTTAGTGTATTTTCTTTGGGCATTTTTTATTTTTTAAACATTTTAAGATGTTATTTTGGCCCTGCTAACAGTATTGGGGCACAAGAATACGGCACGAGCCGTCGCGAGGCGAGTTACCTTGGGACCCAAGCAAAGAGCCTTCCGGAAATAGACGAGGTGGCACCTTATGGTTGGATGCTTGGGGCCCAAGCAAAGGGGTCTCCGGAAGGTGCATGAGTTGGCACCATGCTATAGGATATTGTCACGGGGGATGAATCAACATTAACATTAATTAACATTAGTTATGGAGAATTCTAGACACAAGACTTAGGAAGTATAAATATGGTTCTTACCATTTCACAACACACACACGGCACACACACACACCCATGGCAAAAACAAAGGGAGAATGAAGTAAAAGAGGAAAAAAGAGGGAGCAAGAAAGAAAAAAAAATGGGGGACCAATTGGAGGTGAGTTCACCTTTTCCCTGCCCCACGTTGTTCCACTACACACACATGCACTTGTTGTAATGTCTTTTACAACTAAACTAACTTATGAATAAAGGATTTGATCTGGTTCCGAGGTTCTCTGATTAGATGATCGGGTTTCAATCTGAGTTTCAACTTAGCAACAATTTGGCCGGACTAGAAACTTAGGAATTTGCATCCTAGTTTTAGGTTCGAAAACTTTCAAGTGTGATAAAACTAATAAAGAATTGTTATAGGGTCAATTATAGCTTTTTATAACACCTCTAGTTCACCTAATGTTTTCATAACATCTCTAATCCACCAAACCACTTTTTTTATTCTCTTAGGTCCATTCTATTTTTTTACTAGACAATTAATGTAGCCTTTACATTAAATTTAATACATAATATACATTTGCCAGAAAAGTTGTCGGCGCAGGAAAGTCTGCCGGAAAAGTCCCCGGGAAATTGGACTTTGCCGGAAAAGTTTGCCGGAAAATCCTACTGGCGCTGGAAAAGTCGCCGGAAAACTGGACTTCGCTGGAAAATTGATCGGCGCAAATGTGGTTATCTGAACTATGTCATTTTTTTTAAAAACCTACTTAGGATCAGATGTGGTTATCTTGACTCGCAAGAGGTGGTTATCTGTACTCATAAGATGTGGTTATCTGGGCATATTTTTGTTTAAAAAACTTACTTGGGATCAAGTCCTCAACCACCCAAGCACTACAAGGTAGCAGCACAAACCCTCTACTTTTAACATAAAAAATTTACTGAAAATTGAATAAAACAAAAAAACCACTTTTTCAAAATGGAGGTGGTTATCTAAACTCATAAGAGGTGATTATCTGAACTCATAAGAGGTGGTTATCTGAACTAATAAAACAGAGTACATTCATCACAAACTCATCCAAACAACAGAAAAATGTAGAATCGCAATATTAAGTAGTACTAGAAAGCAAAGAAGTAAATATAGATCTAGAATTCCAATCAAACCCAGACTAAGAACACCAATCCATAACAGATACGACTACTATACCGTATCATCACCAGCAAGATCTTCAGAATTTGAGCGCAGATCCGAAGACGACCAGAATCTGTCCGGTCTGCCTGAATAATCCGAGAACAGCCTATAAATTTGTTAGGACAAAATCAGATTAACCAACCGTACATCTCCCGATCGTACATCTCAAACGCGTCGCTGATCTCCTGCGCCGATATCAGACCGTTCTTGTCCCTATCGTACAACTTGAACGCGTTGCTGATCTCCATTCCGCTTCCTCGTTCGCCTTCGCCGTCGCCGTCAAGGGCGGCGGTTGCGCAGTGGAAGTCGGCGAACTCGTGGAGGTCGATGGCGCCATCGCCGTCTGTGTCGATCTCCGTCACGGCTTCTTTGATCTCCTCTGAAGAGGTCCTGTCGACGCCGAGGGCTTTGAAGACAGATTGAAGCTCAGACATAGTGATAAGTGGGGGTAGTTGGGTCTTTTGTTATTCTAGTGGATCTTATGTCTTAGAGAATATTTGGGTGGACCTTAGACTCTAGGAAATTGCTATAGTGGACCATATACCAACTCTCCCTAAAAATAACAACAACAACAACAACAACAACAACAATAATAATAATAATAATAATAATAATAATAATAATAATAATAATAATAATAATAATAACAATAAGTATTTAAATATGGAAATTGTTAAAACACAGTCTCTGATTCATCAATAGCTCATGTATTGAGTTTGTTCTCATTTTTTTTTGTAGTTCAAGCAATGTTTAGGAAAATAAGATTAGTTAACAAAATAGTTTGGGGATCAAGTCAGTTTAAAGATTTACAAATTGATCATGCGTAATCATTGGGTTGTTGGGTTTTGATTTAAAAAAAAAAGAAAAGAAGAAGAAGAAGAAGAAGAATTCTTACACTAACCGAATGGGATCACAAAAAACTCACTCAAGAGTTAGAAGTTAGTTTACTAGTAAAAACCCACGGCTAACAGAACTTTATCTTGAAGCATGATTTTGCTGAATATTAGTCATGATTTCCTCAGCTCCCATACTTATTAGAACGTACACGGATTTAATGAGGATAATAGGATGATTAAGTAACTTAACCACAATTTTAGTATTGCTAATATTTTAATGCATTATTCTAGGACCGGTACGACCCAGTTAATTTTACAGTAAATCTCGAACGCAAAAAGGTGAGTTATGAATTATCCCTGTTACATAAGGTTTTTCTCAAAAATTTATGTTCTTATTAAAATTATGATTATTTATATATGAAATTCTTTTGAAGCAAATATACCATGGAATTCTAATGTTTTGCTCAGTTTTTGGAAAAAAATAGTATTATCGATACATCCGGACGATGTCCCTGGAATCTGGGTGACGTTAAAGATACCAGTGGGAACGGTGTTATAAGGGCGGAATGGAAAGGGGCACGGCCAGGTGTCCAACTGAATTGATCAATTCACTTTATGCGCATCAGGGGTCGCTCCCTCATATCTGGCACAGAAATCGTCAGATGGTATATCGTATATGTTTATGGCATGTTATGTTGTATACAAGTTCGTTACGAATTTTGGTTACAGTTGAAGCCATGAAAAACTGATCATGCTATGATTTTGGTTACAGTTAAAGCTATGAAAAACTAATGCTATGAATTATGATTTATTGGCAAAAAGCTCTTTTAAAATTCCATGGTAGATAATGTAACTCTGATAATTCATAATCTCACACAAGCAGTGGCTTATGTCGTTGAAATCTTTCCCTTTTCAGGTTATCAGAATTAGAAGAGGACGGGCCAAGCAGTTACATATATTAAGCTTATGAGCATGGAAAAAATAAGGGAAAATGTAACCACGCAGCCGTTAGCATAATGAATAAAGGACTTTATTAATTTGAGTTGGCTCCTCTAATGTTTAATTATTTCTATTAAAAAAAAAGTAACGATAGAGGCCTTTGGTGAGACGGACTCACTGGCCGGTCACGAAATTCGAATCCACTGGATTTGGGCCGTGACACAGAGAGAGAGAGAGAGAGAGAGAAATGTAATATACATTTCCCAATAAAATCCCATAATTCCATTCATTCATTTCGAAAGCAATAAGTGCTATAAGACTCTTTGAAAGTACTGAGAGATCTTCCAAAAGTATAGTCATTTGGTTACATCGCCCAAGTCCCAATAAAAAAAATGAATCAAGCTTTATGTTTTAGTACATTCATCCAAGCCAAAGATAAGTAATAAATAAAGCTACAATTCTTCTACCCAAAAATCAGGTTTTTATGAGATGTTTAAATAAACCCGCGATGCAGCTTTCAAATTCCCAATGAATGCACGTCCAACACTTCACTTCATGATCTTTGGTTTGCACCTAAAAATGGAAGGGTTGAGCTACACTAGCCCAATAAGAAACATTCTACATATTTCAGATGATTATAAAATGATATACATATGAGAAGGAGATATCATGTTGAGACACAACACTAGACTTTTCTAATTTATACAATGGGAAAATAAAGGGGTCAATTCTACATGTCACAAGCTCGTTCAATCAAGTTATATGTAGAAGAGATAAAGACCACAAGGAAGGACAATAAACAAGGCATTTCTAACTTATGACACATAAACACATTCGGTGGGTACTCAAACAAGTAACAACTAACCCAAACCAAGGTCTCAAATAGACTAATAAACACACAATGAAAATATTACATCAACTAATTCAAAGGGGAACCAAATGGAAATATAGATCAAGGCGAATATCAACTAATTTGGCTATTAGGTTTTCAAAGGAGTTTTAACAAATCTTAAAGGATTGATTCAATACAAGGGATATGCGTACACACACAATTCACAACCACTTAAAAGATGTAGAAAATTCCCCTACCTCAAAGGATTTTGAGCAAAACCCAACAAACCCTAGCTTTTGAATCTCCAAATCCACCGAGATACAAGCCTCCCCGAGCTTGGACACGCAGCGCCCTTGAATCGTCAAGAATTGAAGGTATTGAGGTGTATCTTGGTGAGTTTTTGAGTGAGAGTGTGAGGGAGTTAGGAGCCGAAAGATGAGAGAAGGGAGTGAGGTGGGTCGGCTGATTAGGGGGAGGGAAAAATGAACGACATTTCTCTCTCTCATCGTAATATGCTACTAAATCACTTAATTACACAACAATTCCCTCTAGTTACTATTATGCTACCCACAAGCCCATACTCTCTCATTTCCTCGCATTAACCCATAACTTAACCTTTAAACATTTCCCTACAATTCCCCAATATCAAATCAAAAAATATAATGTGAATTTTATGGTCTTTACAAGATTGGACCGTGGAAGTCCAAAATAATACTCTGACGATCTAGTGAGTGGAGGAAGCAGAGGAAGGAAACTGCAGATTTAGGGTACCCGTAATTATCCGAGTCACTACATCCTAGTAGTGACCTCAATTGTGGGCCCTCTATAATTTGTATTTGGGATCGAAATTGTACAATTTGTCAGGAATGTTGAGTAGATCATTAATGTAAAAAATCAAATTAATTGGATATTGGTAGCCATGTGTTCGGGTACCATTTATATGAATGGCCAGTATCATTTGGAGAATACACTGTAAGAAAATTTTGTTTTTGAATTGTGTGTCTACCAATCTCCTATGATCACAATTTTTTATACCCATAATGTGCTCAACATTCTTGAAAAAATGAACGGTTCCGATCCCAAACAAAGATTTCAAAAGGCCCACAATGGAGGTCACTATGGGATGTAGCCACTTGGCTCACTACGGGAACCGCAAGTACGGAAACTACTCATGTTTAGGGTTTGAGAGAGAAGTATGTATGTACCTCTTTCTAGTTGTACTCTTTACTTTTTATAAGGAGAGCTTGGCTTGGCCTCCAAGTACCATCGTGCCTAGCACATACGGTAACCGCTCGGCTGGTGTCACACCTGATAATGGTGATCGAGTCGGTTACCAACACATGGACCAGATTATCCTCTGACATATGTCATGTACCGTTCAGTTGATGTCACTCTTGACGTTGCTGATAAGAACCCAAATGGTTACGTTAACGTTTTCCGCTGATCTGACGTGTCATGCCCATGCTGAGTCAACCCTATCCATACTTGAGTCACACTATTCGGCATGAGGGGATTGCTCGGCATAGGCTTCGATGACACAGTTTGATCGCATATGGCCTTTAGCGCCGTGTGACATGATGGCTGAGGCATACGTCTAGCCGAGCTGCTTCGGTACGAATGATTAAACGGAATTGTCAGGTACTTGTCTCTTGTCGAACCATAAAGCCATTGTCTATCTGGCTAGTCTCCAAGTCATGTGGTCCCTTCGGCATAACGCCGTTCGGCAATGTGCCTTGGAGTTTTCCGGGTCGACAATGTTGTACTTCAAGATTATTGTTCTACTTCAAAATTATCAGGTTGATTCTCCTGAACTGACCAACTATTCAGCCCATTACAGTACTTGTATGTATTTAGAGATTGTTTGCGTTAACCTAATGTTTTGGCGCTTTGTTTGTCTTTTTAATTTTTTTTAAATTTACGTCGTTTTTTTTTTTTTGGAATTAATGATTGGTTTTGACGAGGACAGAAGTTTAAAAAAAATATACGATCAAAAAGAAAAAAAGTATGAAACGTTTATTTTATATTGTTATTTTATTTGACTTTTTAAAAAATTTCGAGAAGAATTATTTCGATGAAAAACTGGACAGAAGATTTTGGAGTAGTGTTACGCTCCCCCCTCTAACATTCCCCCCATAACCCGGGCACACCCCCATTACCCCCCATTTCGGCAAGCCCTTTTTTTCTTTTCTTTTTTTTAATTCTTTTTCACTTTTTTCTTGTTCAATTATATTGTGAATACACCAGGGGTGTTCCACTAACTTGGTTTTTTGGTTTTTTTTGGATGTTTTAGTTTTGCAAAAAAACTAATTTGTTCCACTAACTAGTTTTTTGGTTTTTAGTTTTGCAAAAAAACTAACTTGTTCCACTAACTTGTTCTATTAAACTAGTTTTTTGTATGTTTAGTTTTGCAAAAAAAAACTAACTTGTTCCACTAACTAGTTTTTTGGCTTTTTTGGTTTTTAATTTTGCAAAAAAAAACTAAGTGGTTTTTTGTTAGTAGAATGATATAGTTTTTGAGTTAAAACAAAACTGTTTTTTTTAGCGGAACGAGGCCACAAGAAAGCTAATCAATTTAAGAGGATTAAAAAGGGCAAGTCATCCTGTTTGAAATTTCAACCCTTCAAACCAAGATGAAGTCTTGAAGAATATATTTAGTTGTTGGGGTATCACAGGACATACTGTAAAATTAATAAATAGTCTGTTTGGTTGATTAAGTCTCCTTGATTTGGTACTAGAAAAGGATGGAGATAATTTTGAACTTTATTTATTTAATTACTTATTTAATTTGATTTACTCAAAGTACATTTGCAAGTAAATTATTTTTTTACATTGACATTTAAATTTGACTTTATATTTAGAAACTTTATATTATTTTAATTAGTTAATTTTCTTAACAATGATAATAAATTTTAAAAAAAAACTTGTAAAAGTGAATAATATTACAATCACGCTTAAAAATAAATAAATATTACAATCACGTTTAAAAAGTGAATAAATATTACAATCACGTTGACAATGTTCAGCCTTAATCAATATTGCCTCCAAATTGTGGTCCCGGCACGACGCCCAGTACTTGGAACAAAAAATTAAGATCATAACTTAAAGCCCATCCTTTAGCTTCATCCGACGCATGCTCCCACCACCATATTGGGATGGGTGGTATAGGGTGATGAGGGTGCAAAAAAAGTTGCACGAAGTAATTGTTAATACGGACAATAGCTATTTCTTTGCGGTGTCGGACTGAAACTGGAGGGGATCTCAGGGGCAAGTGAGTATAACAACCTCCAACATTCGTGTCAAATGTGTGTAAAACAATGTTGTACTGTGATGCGATGACCACCCCCAAACTCATGCAGTCCATCCAATTTGCCTCTGGAGCCATACGTCGGAAATAACTCAGTGACTCTAGTAGCTCATCTGCCAAATTTCGTTGTGGATAAAGCACATCATACAGATCTTTATTCTGAAAAATCTCTTGAATAAGATCATGTCGTACTTGAGCCCAGTCATCCTCAGTGTCATAGATTTGCGACTATCGCCCTGAATCCACAATGTCCATCAGCTTTGACGTCTATAGTGTGGGACATATACTGCTGAAATCGCCAAGGTAAATGTTGAATATACTGAGCCTTCTCCCTCTCCCTCCCTGCATTTTTCCCTTTCCCTTTCCCTCTCAAGGTAAATGCTTCTGTACAAGAAGGTATGCGTCGTCCACTCTGCTCAGCTTTTCCCGCAGGTCGACTTCCATGTTCAGTGTTGTACGATGGACCTCGAACACTGCTGTGAGATGGGTCCACCATATCAACAAACCTGCCTATCATATGCTTTCGCATACATGGATCCATCCCCTCTAATATGTCAACCACATGGGATGTCTCGTCGGGTTGTTCTCCCTCGTCATTAAACCCGTCCGCGTGCATAGAGAGCCTACTCCAATGAACGTCGATACTGGATAGCGGAATTGGAATGCACAGGGAACGGTAACATGGAAGATCGTGCAGACATGGCAATCTGTGTGTTGTTTTGATCGAACAGCCGCAACAACCGCCTGGGAGGGGGTAGGCGTTTGCGGCGGATTGTAGCTGAAATTCGATTAACTCCAGTGCATATAATGAAATGCGACACCTTATTTCATCAAAAAAGTAATCACGTAATTGCGAGTGGCATGGAATGTTGACAGATTTCTCGAATGACTTCTTAATTTCCCCAAACTGATTTGTCAACATTTTTTCTATGCGGTCAAAAGAAGTTTGGAGCGATGACATTGTGGTATTCCCCAAATACTTCTTTAGCCTCGCATGTGCAGACTCAGCCCTGTAATAGAATAATGCAATTTGTTTAAATAGGAAAGTTTAAATAGAATGCAGAAAATTTAATTCGTAAAGTTATAAAGTGACTATACCTTTGACTTGAATTGCTTCCGAGGTGCATACATGTATCTGTCCATGCTGAAATAAACTGATTTTTGTACGGCCTTAACCATGTATCCGCAAGATAAGTTATGACACACGGATATTGGCTATACTCCTCGCACATGGCAGCCCATTTTTGCTGGTAAGACGAAGTGGTCAATGAATGAATAAGGGACTGCCATAAATGGTAAAAGTCTTTAAACTTAGTACCAAGCACAACACTACAGTTCTTCATTACGCACTGATTTATGTGCCAAATGCAAAGGATGTGACGTGTCGTGGGGAAACATTTTTCAATGGCTTTAATAAGTGTCAAATCCCGATCTGTAACAAATATCAATGGTAACAATGCCCCCTTTCCAACCATCCACTTCTTTAAGGTATTCAAGGCCCATGTCAGTCGATCTGCCCTCTCATTATTAAGATATGCGAACATAAGTGAGCAACTTAGATTTGTGGATGTCATACCCATAACCTCTAATAGTGGTTTCCGATACTCATTCGTTTTGTAAGTGGCATCAATTACCAACACTAACGAAAAGTTGACAGATAGCTCAAGACTTGTAAGATGAACCCAAACAATATCTATGATTTCGTCGGTGGCTTGATTTGTAATAAAATTATGGAGGTATCCTTTCTTAATTAATTGCTCTAAGACATACTGAGTTTCAGTTAGACTGCCCTGTTTGGCTTCCTTGTTAATGCGAATAGCGTTGTAAATGCTTCTAATTCCCGTAGTGTATGACGGGTCTTTTTGCTTCAAAATACTAAGAATTTCACGAGGTGTGGTGCTGTTGGCCATCTCAACCGCAAATTGTTTCTCAATTGGTTTTAGCCTTGATAGGTACTCGTGGCCCTCAATATTTTCTGCTTGTTCATGGTTATGAATTCCACATGAAACCTTTAAACCCCACTTGGCACCGTCTGGAGGTATTGGTATACCTCGCAACTCAAATGGACAATCACATTTTTTAGTCCCAGTATTCCTATGTAAGATTTGCCTTTCAACCCCACGGTGCGGTTTGTACTTTTCTTCTCTCTCACAACTAAGAATGCACTTCGGCAGCTTGCTGCCTTTTAAATTAGCAGATTTATTAATAACCACCACAATACCATTTTGGAGACCAACTCTCCGCACCCAAGCTAACATATCTTCTCGACTTTCAAAAATCTATAAAATAAAAAAAATGAATATGTATAAGTAAAACATTATCTACTTTCAAAATAAATGACGAATGTGCATAAGAACAACGGAAATAACTAACCTGATCAGTGCTAAATTCGGGTGTATAATCACGATTGCTGTAGGAGATGCTCTCCTCACTGGGAACATCATTCTCAAATGACCAATCATCTGAATAGTAGTAGTCATCCATAATGTTGTTCGATGAATTACGAAAAAAGAAAGAAAAATAGTGCGAAATATTCTGTGAATGTATGAAGTAGTGGGAGAATGAAGGTGTGAAGTACAAACTGAAAATTGCACGAAGTGAAAATTCACTTTCAAATTGATTTTTCCAAAACTTTCCTACACTGATTTATAGCTTCTAAATGGCATACATATCAATTGGCACACTGATTTATATCTTCTGAATGACACACTGATTTATAGCTTCTGAATGGCACAAAATTCACTTTCAGAATGGCACAAAATTCACTTTCAAGTTCTGTGAATGAGTTATCATTGGGCACGCATATCAATGACACACATATCAATTGGCACACATATCAATGGCACGCATATCTTGCCGGCACACGGTCGATGTTGTCCGATTAGATCCCAGGATATGTCATTTTTCATGTAGTGGCGCGTATTTTACAATATGAGGTTGCTGATGTTTTTTCACGCATCTCGCTTCGTTGGACTTAAAAATAGTAGGCATTTTTTATTAATCCGGAGCGACGATAATTAAATAAAATTAGATGGTGGGTATCAACAATAATTAAATAAAAAGTTGAAATAAATAATTTAAAAACTGAATTAAATAATTAAATGAATTGATTTAAAGAAATAAATTCCAAAATTAAATGAATTCATATAAATAACATAAATAATATAATAAAGTAATTAAAGGAGGGAGGAGGGGTAAAATAGTCATTTAATGTAATTCCGTTGGAGTAGTTGGACCTGGTGGTCTTTGCTGCAGTGCGATTTGGGAAAGCTTCAGGGTCTGGCCTAGGGTTTCCGAGGGGTCTTAGATTTCCTTTCCCTTGGGAATTCTTCCAATCGAGTGAATAAGATTGTGGAGAAATACTGGAGTAGTAAAAGTTTAGCAAAGCTCATTTTCTGTGATTTACAGGATTGGCGGCATGGACAGCATTAGCGTTTTCATTCATATGCAAACAAATGGATGAACAAGGAGGAGAAATCACTCTTGTGGCTAGGAAACCATGTTTCGGTCTCCCTACAGCTTGCCCTTCCTGCTTGCCTGTTTACATTTACCTCAGGTTTGCTCAATACCCCTTTACTTTGGTTTTCAATCTAATCCACCCTGATTCCGGTTAAATCTCTCTCTCTCTCTCTCTCTCTCTCTCTCTCTCTCTCTCTCTCTCTCTCTCTCTCTCTACACACACACACACACGTTCATGAGTATATGTTTCTACATATTTAAATGTAGCCAGTGTACATATATCTTAATAGTTGCTTATTTATCATGTATCGCTAATTGGCTATGTAGAAGTAATCAAAACGTCTGTATATCTAGGCGAGCTTGATATCTATTGTTGTCTTGTTGCTGTTGGGTCTACTTCCTATCTGCTTTAGGTATTAGAACATTTTGTAACTTAACATGATACCAAAAATCAGGTTAGGAGGGGTCTTGACTTTAAGGCTCCGTTTGTTTTGATGTAAAATAGTTTACAACAAATGTCATCTTTCACATGTAAAAGAATTTCCAAATTTTTATTTTCGGGTGTGGCTGAAATTTTCAAAATAATACTGTCCCGTGCTTCGAGACATTGGTTTGCATGAACCTCCTTTTTTTAACTCTTGAACATCTTATCTCCTTTACTCCTTAGAAATATACACATACACTGATGCAATTTGTAAATATACACATATAGACAGCAGAAAGATAAATTAGTGAAAGAGAGCACGGAACTAAGGAATACACACAGGCAGAGAAGCTGACCCCAGGACAGAGAGAGAAAGGTGGGCTGATGTAGAGAGGGGTATTTGTAGAGAGAGAAGGTGGGTTGATTGCATTGGTACAGAGCGAGGCAATTCTAATAGAAAGTAGGTTGATGACGAGGTTTGTAAAATGATTTATGGCCGTAACATTGGGTAAGTCAATTGTTTTGATGGAAAACGTTTTTTACCAAAAAAATGTTTTAACTCTCATAGGAAAATTAGAAAAGATATTGCAGGAAAATATTTTTAGTTGAAACAAACAGAGCCTAAGTTTCTCCATTTACATTTGATTCCGTTTGCATATGCTTCTTGTTTTGCTCTACCTACGGATATTCTCATGAAAGGATTCACATGAGTGAAGGTGATGAATGAATTGATATTTCCTTAACATGGTAAGCTTTGGTACAATGGGTAACTTAGTACGTATGTACATATTATGCCGTTTTGTCATCTAATTTTATCAAATTCTGTGTGGCCTCCCTGTCTCTTTAAGTTTGTGGTTTATGTTTCTATCTCAGTTATTTGCAAATTTTTCTACATAAAACTAGTGCTCAATTTTTTGATTGCATCAAGAGTCATTTACATTACCTATCAAGGTTACCCAGTATTTAATTCCGGAGGTCTTTGTGTTCAACTCCAGGGTAGCAAATCGCAACGTCTTGACATACCTGATACTTGTAGCATGTGTTCCGGTTTACCAGTAGGTCGCCCTGACCTAGAGGGTTCCTTGTTTCAAGGAAGATAGGTTTACACTGTTTTAAGTGCGAGTCTTGCACTTTTTTACTTTTGGACTTTCCTCCTGTTTAGCCAACTCCTTTCTCTTTTTGGTATTGGTGAGTGGGGTGGCTTTGGGATTCGTTTACTTTTCTATCTTCTCTTCTGCTACTATTTGGTTGTTTTGGGATTTGTTTACTTTTCTATCTTCTCTTGTGTGATAGACTGATAGTTTCATGTCTAGTTGTGACATGCTTTGACAGGTTGTATCATTTTATTGAGTTCCTGCAATCAGTACCATTTTATTTGAATCTGTATTAACAACATAACTGCAGTCATTGTAATGAAATCTTGACTTGAATTTTGCTAGATCGAATTCCTTATGTTGAGTCTGGTACTTATGTGGCCTATAACAACAAGAAGGGAGGGGTTATTGAGAGCTTAAAAGAAGATGGAATTGTTGATTTGAACTTTGAAGTTCATTCTATTCCCGAATGTGTATACACATAGGCAATGGTTAACTCATGGCTTGCGGACGCACTAATGTATGAACTCTGGGTGGCGTCTGATGGAAGTTCAGCACACAAGATATACTATTCTGACCTGCCATGGCCAATTGGAAAGTTTCTGTACTTCAAGCAAATTCGCATTATGAAGCAAGTGCTTAGAATAACAAAGGCTAACGCTGACCGCAGAGAAGAGGAGGTATGTTCAAAATCTGCAACAAAAGGGCTTGGTTTATCCTTTTTCTGTAGTAATTTTCCTTTCCTTTTTTGGGTACATTATTAGTATTTTTGTTTTGTTGGATAGATCTACAAAAGAGCAACAATTGCTTATGGAGCTTTGTCAACTAGGTTAGGAGATCAGTCCTTCTTCGTTGAGAACAGGTGACAGCAAAATGTTCTAAGAAACTTTGAAAGACTTGTGTTTAATGAGAATAATTGAAATTGGTGCACAGTTGATGTTCTCAAAACTTTGTTGTTTTTAATACAGGTCGACAAGTTTGGATGCAGTTTTCCTTGGGCATGCACTTTTAACTCTTCAAGCTTTACCAGTGAGTCCCTTTGTTGAGTGCATGGTTGTTATGTTCTTTGTTGAAGGTGATTGTGGTTCTTTAAGGATATGATCAAGCTATAAAATGGCATGATAGTAGTTCTTATCTAACTTCCATATTTATCCATGGGTTCCTTCAGGAACAAATAATTCAGCTAGTGTTGATTGGCCTTTTGTGACAAGGAAACGATGTTGACATGCAAAGTTGTTGTTTAGATAGAAAGGTTGACCGTGAGCACAATGTTGCCTAGAAAGTGGTACCTAATGTTGTTAACTGCTGCATGCTTGAATAGCTAGGACTTTACAAAGTAGGGGTGAAATCGGTTCAGGTCCAGACTGACCGAAAATCTAAAAATTCCCGTCCGTTTTTTCGGACAGTTCTGGTCCGTTTGTTATATTTTCACCCCTAGTGCAAAGTTTTAAAAATAGGTTACATGGCCATGGGAAAGAAATTGTGATTGTATTGATGGGAAGGTTCTAGCATTATTCTTTGGAGGATTTTAAAATTAGGGATGCTGTTAACATATTCTCAGAACTTTTAGTGTGCTCAAATGTGACGGTAATTGGGTCATGTGGTGTCTTCGATGGAAAACTTATCTTAGTATTGCTCGCTTTGGCAACGTCAGTCTTAATTGAATTGACAAGATGTATGTGTACATTGTACTTGATGCTTGGGAGTGCTGGGCTGCTGATAAATTTTCACAAGCCAAATCTGCTTTGAAAATGCTTGAGCACTTTGGAAATGTTTAACTTCGTCAATCACAAAATTAATGAAGTTTTGATACTAAGACTTAATTCAGTAGCAAACATTTCCTTTTGTGTCCAAGTGCTATTGGACTTCAAATCTGCATGAAACATTTGCTTTATCTTTCAAAAGAATCATTGTCTTGAAATTCTTATATCCTCTTCCGAAAGTATAAAATACTATCGTGGACCTTCCCATGTACGTTTGGGATGTTTTGATTTACAGTCTAACATGCAGTGGCGACTCCAAGATTTCGGAAGTGTGGGGTCATTATAAACATCAAATACCTCATTATAAACATCAAATACCTTTACCAACCATAAATCAAAGAAAATATCACAGTAATGGCAACTAAAAATTTTGTTCCAACAAAAATCACATTTAAAGCTCAACTTAATGAACAAAAGATATCATCAAAAGGCATAAAACAGTTTTCTCAGTTTTCAATTTTCACCACATACAAAAAAAAAAAAAAAAAAATTACACAAGCTTCTACAATTGCATTCGACGCGGTCTTGACATACTATCAAATAATCTCTCCATCCCAAATTGTTGCTTCTACTTCATTTTTTGAACCATTCAAAAAATTATCTATATTTTATAATCTATAATTTTCTATGATTTTAAAATATGTGTTTGATAAAATTAATTGAGATCCATCAAAGAAGATCCATATTAGATATATAAATCATTAAAAATTTGACGATATGAACAATTTTTTTAGTAACTAGGAGCAACAATTTGGGACAGTGGGAGTACGTCCTTAGCAAGACAGATCAACCTTTCCATATCAAAAGAACAAAACGAGTAACTAGGATTCAAACAAGCCACACAAAAAGGGAGGATGAAAGTTGGGTAATTATCCAGTGGTGTCAACCCTAAATTTATGGGGGTTCATTTATGAATTTTCTATAAAAAAATTAATGTAGTAGTATTTTTTTTTTTTTGCCGTGGGGTCGGCTGACCCCCCTAATTACTATGTGGCGTCGACCCTGCTAACATGCACCATTTGGGCCTCATTCTGTTATTGATATTCTACACGGTCTCTTTGGTACTTCTCTAAGTATGTTGTCCTCTATGAACTTTTGTTGCCGATCTTTGTGAACAAGAACTTTTCTGAATTGATGGAAGTGGAACGTTTTATTTTAGACATTGGTAAAGCATTCAAACTTAAAATTACTATGATCGATCGTTTGAAGCTTGTTACTATGCAATGTAGGAAACATCGGTGCTGCGAAGCAAACTCTTGGAGCATACTAATCTTGTACGATATGCTGATAAGCTTAAGATGGAGTTCATAGAATCCAGTTCATCCTCTCCTATTCCAACGTTCCCTGCATATCCATCGTCATCGTTTTCAAAACCAGGAGGAGCATCAAGTTGGAGTAAGATACTCGTAGCTTTTTTGGGTCAATTTCTTCGTTAGTCATTTCTAAGGTTGTGGATTCGATACTGCTCTGTTAGACACACTGCTAAATTAGGCTACAGGTTGTACTAGTAATTATGTTATTTGTTTTGGCTGCCCAAAACAGAAATACCATTTAGAACACAATGCTTGACATGTACTACCCCAGTGGTAATGTAGAATACAGCAGACTGGGGCTCTTCCGCTCTTGTATCATAGCTCAGACATCTGCAATCTCTGCTTCCATGGGTCACCATTATGATTGCTGGCTGGTATTGACGAAGAAGTATATAGGTTTTATGCTAGACTTTGTTCCTGGCTAGCTATTTGTTGCAAATAAAACCACTAATGAGTTTTAAGTGTAGTGCACCCTTGCGTCTTGAGTGCGGAGGATTTGGTAAAAACTTCCTTTTGTTAGATGTTTGGCAAGTCAGCTGATGGAGGCAATTTTTTTGACATGTGTTAGTGTTGTCACTTATCAGAAAAGTTGTATGACAATAATATCAGGCGTGGTCCGCGTGGATGAGAAAGTAACCTCCCTGCCTTCCATATTGTGACAAGAAAATTTGAAGATTGCAGTTCTAGAAAGAAATTGTAGACTAAATTTTTGCACTTTTACTCTCCATTAGTGTTCATTTGTTTGACGGAAGGATTATCTTCTGTGCAATCTAAGCACGTCATATCTCCACTCCACTTAAAATTACTGCACTTCGTGTTTGTGTTTCTTTGTCCTTGTGTGACTGTCTTTTTCCCACTTTCAATTCCGTACTTTTCCCCTTTTTTATTTTTGGCGTTCACAATTTTTTGTGCCTATCATTTGATAGCCATGGTTGGTGTTAGATCCCTGTGTTTTTATGAACACTGAAGCAGTTTAAATTGTTATGCAGATTCCATTGCATTTAAAATCTGTAGTAGATGATAATTTCATCCATGGAAATTAAGTGATGCAAACTTTTTGCATTTTTCTACCACCTTCTCAATAGGAAATTTTAGCATTGCAAGACGCAAAGTCTGTAATTCTCAGTTAAAAAAAAAAAAAAAAAAAAGTCTCTGATGCTCATTTCCCCAACCATTATACCTGAACATTCCTACTTTTTTCTTCTCTGAACTGATGTTCGGTTGTTGAATTACGGTTCCAAGTTCCTAGTCCATGCTTTTTCTGTAGTCCATGCTCTTTTTTTTTTTTTTTTTCTTTTTTGTGGATGCTGGATATTTGTATAACAGCTTTATCCATGCAGGTTCAAAACCCAAGAGCAAACCTAAGAGGGAAAAGATAGAGGAAGAGAGAAAATTTAAAAGAAGGGCCAAATATTTCCTGGTAACTCAGCTGGTAGCAGTCGTGGTCTTCGTATCCCTCCTTGGTGGCTCTGATGAGGCTGAAATAGAGCTCGACGACAATGACAATTATTTGAATTACGACTGATTCGCCAAGAATGCGCGTCAAGTGGAGATCTTCTCTCACAAGAGGTTAGCTCTTTTTCAGATGCAGGGCATGCCTCATGTTGGATACCTTTTCCCCCATATGATGTTTCTTTTACTTCGGAGTTTTTGAAAGTCTGCATCTAATTTGGATACCAATATTTGGTTTAATGCTGGAAGAAAATTCTTAATGCCGTAGATTGGTTTCGATTCTTTTGAATGTGCAGTTGTCAATAAGTGGACACAAATCAATTGTTATTAATGTGGTTCTATATTGTCACTTCTTGTGAATGTCGTGGTATCTTGCTTTTTTCACACTAACTTCTTTTTGTGCACTATTTCAAATTAGAAGCAGATAGCTGTTGGTTTTGAAGGCTGCTCCCAGCTTAGCCTATAGTATTTAGTCTTAGATAGATGTGACTTTGGATGCCCGCAGACCTCGTTCAGTTGTCAAGAAAGTATCAAGAAAGTATGGAAAAAAAAGTATGGAAAATGATGGGAATATCAACTTTCTTATAAGTTTTGGGGTGTTCAGTTACCAGGGAGGAAAATAATGGGACTCACAAAATTATTTTTCCCACTAGGACTCATTTTCCCGCAAAATGCATCTTGCAAAAAAGAAGGAATTGTGTGTCATGGGAAAGTTTGCTCCTGTCAATTACACTTTCCTCAAAAACACCCTTTATCAAATGAACATTCACGGGAAAGTAAATATCCTTTTCCTTCACTTCATTTCACTTTTCTAAAGATAAACTTTTTCACATAATATTTTTGGCAAATAAACGGAGCCATGGTGAGTTCGTCTTACAATGATATGTGCTACAGAAGATAAGGCCATCCACCTCCCGGTTAGGCGACTCTTTTTGGGTATAAGGTCGGTCGGAGTAACTCTTGGAAAAACCTGCAAGCTATTGCTTCAGACCAACATAGTTCTCCCAGTGGGTTTTTGTTGCCGTTTATGTGAGAAGTGGATTCGGCGGCCACCTTGCTGAAGGGTCAGAAATATCCGCCCTTTGGAGGGTTGCTGTGAGGTTTTTTACCATATCAAACCTCTATAGTAAAAGAGGAATTTTGTTCCAAAGCTAAAAATGTGAGGGCCTAATTAGGTCATTTGCTTAAGTTCAAAAAAAAAAAAAAGGTGACTAATTCAATTGCAAGGACCAACGCTAGCATATTTTACACAAGCCAAAAGTTAATGTACTCCCTAGCTTGCACCTTTTTAGGGTTCAATTTCATAAATAAATTTGTATTGGGACATCATTATTACACTTTAAAAGTTAGTACTCCCTCCATTCCATATTGTTTGCCCCCTATGAGAGTGCGTGTATTTTGCACGCAAAAAATAATGTACAAGCATTAATTTTTTTCCAACAAACTTTACACTAATTTAAAGATCTCATTGAGAAGAAAAAATTGGTGTAATTCTTTTTCGAAAAAAGTTCTCATAAACACGTTATTTTTTGTGTGCAAAATGCACGCACTCGCGTAGGGGGCAAACAATATGGAACAGAGGGAGTATAACTTTTCATAATTTACTTTAAAGAGAAATCATTAGTACACTTTTACACAAACTTTTTAAAATGAACACTTATTACTATGAGATTGTCCAAAACTCCAAGTTAATGAACTTTTGTTACTAATTGGTAGTATTCCAAAACTCCCCTACCCCACCGTTCGCAGATGATCATCCGAGACTGATGCTACTTCTACATTTATACCTTCTTTTATTTCTGAAAAACAAAAAAAACAAAAAATCGTTGTTGCATTTCTCATACCCTTAATAAAAAAGAATGTCAGAGCAAAGCTTCATATTGTCTGCTCTATAAGGGTTGAAATTGTCTGGTTGAGACTTAAGAGTGAGCAAACGCTGAAGCCTCACACCACGAACACTGGGTCAATCGTTGTTGAGGTTTAAGAAAGATGATAGAGCTAGCTTAGAGGCGGAGAACTTTCTCCTTTGGTAGCTCAGTTGGATCAAAAGCATCATTGTCATTTGATGAATCCATGGCCATCTTCCCAAGCCTAAGAAGGCTCCCAGTTGCCAAAATAGCTTTAGGGTTGACATCATGCATGGACCTAGCATACAGACTCCTACATGCACCAAAAGCAGCTTCATGCAGTGCTTTGTCCTCCTCCTTGTTCGTGTAGGGACCCATTAAACAGTGTCCCAAAATTCTATAAACTGGTTGCACAAGCTCCCATGGCAGTGGAATCCTCCCCTCCTCCTCCTCCTCTTTTCCCCCCACATTTTTCTTCCTTGATTCCT